>PVKS010003362.1:0-82035 GCA_004027875.1 Aplodontia rufa | reverse complement strand
TAGTTTATGTAGTAGTCTGCTACTCAGAAAGTTTAAGAACCTCCAAGTTAAGGGAAACTCAAAGTTTGATAACTAATAAGTGACAGAGTCATGCCCCTGGTATTTTAAAAGTCCTGTTTGCTTTTTTATAAAAGCTATATCAATGGTAGTTTGTAATAAAGAAATTGACAGTATTGTTACTTGCTGAGTATAATGATTATCTCCCTTAAAGTTAAGTTCCCAGTATTGTTTAATATTGTTGTGTTCCTCCACGGTAGGATGGTATTGAGCCTATGTGGGAAGATGAGAAAAATAAACGGGGAGGAAGATGGCTCATTACATTGAACAAGCAGCAGAGACGAAGTGACCTCGATCGCTTTTGGCTAGAGACAGTAAGGTTTTTAAATTATAAGGCAGTTTTAGAATACTGATTCTTAAATTATATTTTACTTTTGTTTACTTAATTTAAGAGGAAATAAAGATGTCCACACTAGAAAATCTAAGTTAGCAAATGCTTATTTATCATGAATCCTCAATATGTTATATGCTAGTATAGTAGAATACTCTATTTTACTATGTCTAATTTAAAGTGAATGGCATTTAATTCCCACCTTCCATAATAAAATCACCTTGGTCATTTCATTAACCTCACAGTTACAGAATCTCATATTTTATATTATTTAAATTTGTAACCCATTTATCATTGCTATATGTGTGTTACATTTTTGTTTAGATCCATGAAGTTTAAATAGTGAAATTATTACTTAATACCATTCAACCTACAAAGTAACCTAGAACTTTTGGCTTTACAGGATATATTAAACATGACTTAATAAGCCTTTTCTGTGTCAGAGGTTCCAAATTCCAAGCTTTTTAGAAACAGGTTCATAGTTTGTTTTCATCTTAGCACTTGACTCCATGTCTGGTTTGTAGTTACGAGTAAGTTAAACACTTGAATATTTGAATGAATGATTTTTAAAATGAAGAGACTATTATTAATTTTGCTTTTGAAGAAGGTCATCAGTAAATGCTATTTTAGGATTCTACATTAAAAAGGGCATTTCAGTTTTGCAAGGTAAAAAATGTCCTGGAGATGAATGGTAGGAATGGTTGTGCAACATTAAATGTACTTAATGCCCCAGAACTATATATTTTAAAATGGTTAGAATGGTAAGTTTTATGTTTTACCACCAAAAAAAAAAACAAAACACAAAAACAAAAGTTAACGTGACAAAACAAGAACATGAACATGGAACTCTAATCATGAATAGTTATTTCACATGTAATATTTGTTTGCCAACAAGTGTAACTAGCAGCAGAGCAACTGAATATTAATAAAATGTCACTATTTGTACTCTGACATCAGTTGCCCAGTTTGCTGAGAAAATTTAAAGCAACTGAAATTATTAAGTGGTCAGGGCAAAGAATTATATACTTATATAAAATTTAAAAATTCAACTCGATTTAAAAACCGATTTTATTATTTGTATATATACAAATACAGAAGAAGATATTTGCCGTCCAATAAAGTGGTTTATAATCTATTGGATGTAATTGAGATTTTTTGTTTTTAAGCTGCTGTGCCTTATTGGAGAATCTTTCGATGACTACAGTGATGATGTATGTGGAGCTGTTGTTAATGTTAGAGCTAAAGGTGATAAGATAGCAATATGGACTACTGAATGTGAAAACAGAGAGGCTGTTACACATATAGGGTAAGGTTTTGCTCTTTGCCTACTTCTTTGATTGTGTTAAGATAACTGAAACCTGAAGTGTTTTTACTTATATCTTTAGAAATACTTGGATTTGTAAACCATTTTTCTCTTTGTATTGTTTTTATGAACTTTATAATTTTTAACTCCTGTTGGTGCTCAGTGTCTGATCTTTTCATTCTAGTAAAATTGCTTATTCTCAGCAATCTAGTATGTGACCACTAGAGCACTCTACTTTGACATGTAGCACTTTATTCCTTTTCTAAAGTAATGAGAATATATTTTTCCCAAATTTGAAAAGTGCTATTTGAGGGGCTGGAGCAGTTGCTAAGTGGTTTTAGCCTTTGCCCAGCATGTACAAGGACCAGGTTCAAACCCCACTACCATGTACACAACTAAGTGTCATAGCAACAAAAAATAAAGAACCAAATAAAATACTAAATAAAATTCATTCTAAGTGTCTCTCTCTCTCTCTTTAAAAAATGTGATTTGAAAAAGTGCTACTTTGAAAAGCACTAATGTATAGTACTCATCATATAATTTAGTGAGTACTGGCACATGACATGTATTTTCTACATATGTACAGTAGTACATAGACACTTCTTTGAAATTTAAATATTATCTTAAGTTTTGTCCATATATAAAACCCATGTTTGTAGGTTTTCTTTTTTTTGGTAAAATTCTTTGAAAAATGGTCATTTATTTTCAAAAATCAGTGTTAGCTGGGACTTCCTTTTTATTGCAAATTTATTACAAAATTTTAAACTAATAAAATTTGACATTTAATTTTATGTTAATATGTACTAGTTAGTTATGAGTTACAGAATGTTTGATTTGTTCATTTTCTGATTTTTCAAACATTTATAAATTATCTTATGAACATAATTCCTTTCCAAATCAGAAGATATTAGGGATTTTTCAGGTTGCATCCATATGGGACTTCTATAAGAAATGTATTGATTGTGGTTTGTGATCATATTCATGATTTTTCTTTCAGTGTCAAAACTTAATTTTGGGAATTTCATATTATTTGAAAACTAGAGTTTAAGAAATTATGGTTTTCTTTCTTATGAAAGTTGTGTATTTGTGTCAGCATTAAGTATTTTTCAGATTTCTGTCAAGTATTTTGGCAACAATTTTTTAAGGAAAAATTCTTATGACTCAGTACTTTGTTTTTTGACATTTTTAATGGGGAATTATATTATTTTTCAATTGAGAGAAGGGAAGAGAAAATGTCTATTTTATTATTTTTTGATTGAGAGGGAGAGAAAGAATATTTTATTCTTTTTTTCATCTGGCTTTTGTTTTTCCAACACTTAGTTGTGTATGTGTTGCTGAGGTTTAAACATTGGTCCTTGTAAATGCCAGGCAAGTGCTCCAACTGCTGAGCCACTGCCTTGGCCCTATTCCTTTATTTTTATTTAATCTTTATTGCTTTTTAAATTTTTTTTTCTATATTTTTCTAAGAATAAAAATTTCAGATTTATGCTTTGTTGTGTGAGACTGTGATCTTTCCCTGGGACCTTGTCAGGCTTATCTGACGTTCACTTGCAATCCATAGCAGCACATTTGTTTCTCTGCCTTTAGATGTGCTTCTTTTTCTTACCTCATGACTCTTAAAAAGGAACTTTTGCTAATATTGCAGATGAGATTAAATCCTCTGATTTATACAGTATGATAGTCATATTTGGCACTCATTCACATTTTGTTCTTTACAGTAGTCACATCTTATTGGACCAAATGGTCAAGGAAAGCAGTTCCCCATTTATTTTTTCCCCAGTGCTGGGGATTGAATCCAGGACCTTTCACATGCTAGGCAAGTTCTCTACCACTGAGCTATATCTCCAACCCTAGTAACATCTTACTTGAAATTAAGATTGTATAATTAGTATATAAGGCAGAAGTTATGTATCTCTAAATTATCCTGAGAATACTATAAATCTCCCTTAAAATGTTTAGTTTTTGTGGAATAATCTTTTCCGTGTTAGGTATGATAAATGTAATGGTGTAGTAACATACTATATTTACTTGTACAATATTTGCATACAATATTTACTTTAAAATAGGACATTTTAGGTCAAAAAATGAAAATAGACATTTGCATGTTACCTACTTTTATGAAGGTTAAGTATACCTGTGATAACAGTACTATCATATATATTTGTGATTATCTGATTATGTTTTCCCTCCTGTACTGTAAATGCCATGGGCTCAGGGACTGATGCTACTTTGCTTACAGTTGATTTAGTAACAATTGTCACACTATCTGATACATATCTGATTGGGTCTTGGATATTTGTTAAATGATTAAGATTGTTGTGGAAATAAAAAGTAAACCAAGCTGAAAGGAAGACAGTGTGCAATTTCCTGTTACTCAGTGTAGTTTTTTATTTAACGATTAATAATTTTAAAAATAAATTTAGTTTTTGGTGAATAAAAATAAATGGCCATTTTCTTCTTTGTCTTCTAGGAGAGTATACAAGGAAAGGTTAGGACTTCCTCCAAAGATAGTGATTGGTTATCAGTCCCATGCAGACACAGCTACTAAGAGCGGCTCCACCACTAAAAATAGGTTTGTTGTTTAAGAAGACACCTTCTGAGTATTCTCATAGGAGACTGCGTCAAGCAATCGAGATTTGGGAGCTGAACCAAAGCCTCTTCAAAAGCAGAGTGGACTGCATTTAAATTTGATTCCATCTAAATGTTGCTAAGATATAAGAGAAGTCTCATTCGCCTTTGTCTTGTACTTCTGTGTTCATTTTTTTTTTCAATGTTTGTTAGAATGTCCACTATCCCAATCAAAGAATTACAGTCCACATCATCCCCAGAATCCATAAGTGTGTTCCTGGCCCACTCTGTATTAGCTTAGTAGAATTAACATTACAAACACGTTTTACCCATCCACAATATTCAAAAGAACTTGCATTTCTATACCTTAATAGGAAAAAAAATTGAGTTTGTGTTCCATTGTATGCAGGGGCATATTTTGCTGGTTTGAAAGAGTATGATGCATACAGTTTTCTAGCAATTTTCTTTGTTTCTTTTGACAGCATTATCTTTGCTGTACTCTTGCTGATGGCTGCTAGATTTTAATTTATTTGTTTCCCTACTTGATAACATTAGTGATTCTGATTTCAGTTTTCCATTTGTTTTGCTTTTGTTTTTTTCCTCATGTAACATTGGTGAAGGATCCAGGAATATGACACAAAGGTGGAATAAACATTAATTTTGTGCATTCTTTGGTAATTTTTTTGTTTTTTGTAACTACAAAACTTTGCTACAAATTTATGCATTTCATTCAAATCAGTGATCTTTGTTTGTGTGATTTCCTAAACATAATTGTGGATTATAAAAAAATGTAACATCATAATTACATTCCTAATTAGAATTAGTATGTCTGTTTTTGTATCTTTATGCTGTATTTTAACACTTTGTATTACTTAGGTTATTTTGCTTTGGTTAAAAATGGCTCAAGTAGAAAAGCGGTCCCATTCATATTAAGACAGTGTACAAAACTGTAAATAAAATGTGTACAGTGAATTGTCTTTTAGACAACTAGATTTGTCCTTTTATTTCTCCATTTCTATAGAAGGAATTTGTACTTATTGCAAGGCAGTCTCTATTGTGTCTTCTTTGTAGTGTCTTCCACTTGAACAGCATAAGTTTGGAGCACTAGTTTGATTATATTTGTTACAATTTTTAATAAATTGAATAGGTAGTATCATATATGGAATTAAACTGATGTGGCTATCTTTGTTTTTTTATAAAGTAAGGCACAGTTCTTTAGTCTTAGGTAAATAATGTAATTTCAATATGTAAAAATTCATGAGAATTGGGATTTTGGTGCATCACCATTTGATTGATAGAAACAGTGGTTGTAAATCTTGGTTGCTAAATTGAGGTGTTCTTACAAGTGTCAGAATGATAGCATAGGAAAGTATAGGTGGGGCATATGCATTAGTGTTCTTATCTCAATAGAACAGAATAAATAAGTATTGAGACATTTAAGGTCAATTGTATGGTTTTCTGTAAACTTCAAAACTTCATTTATTCTTTGTAGGTATCATTTGAAAGAAAACTTAAATATTTTGTCTATGATACGTAATTACATAGTTCAGATCCCGTGAAATTAAGTGTGGATATCATAGAACAAATGGTAAGATGAACTGTAGGTAGCAGAATGGAAATCATTAGTTGGATGGAAATTTTGTCTTTAAGTGGTGATTATGAATGGATTGTTTTCAAACTAAAAAACTTGACAAAGATCCTTATAAAATAAAGATAAAATTAATAGTATTTGTTTCATTGTAGAACTTTAAAACAGTTTTAAAGGATATCACTGATTGCTATTTGACTACTCTAAATGCCACAAACACTCCTTGTTCTGTATTATAGAAATACTGAATTTTGTGTGTTTATGATCTCAATATTCTGTTCCTAATGTCCGCTCTTTAATTTTGGGTGATTGGTTCAGATGATTTGATGGTCTGTTGATATGTATAGTTGTGAGCCTTTCAAGAGCTTTCTTTAAAATGACAGTGATAGTGGGTGTGTTGGCAGTAAGTGGGATTGGAGTAGCGCATCTATTAGAAGTTAATTAATACTCTCATTTCCTTAATCCTAAAATTCAGACCAATTTTAAGAAGTATAAACTATTTAGCCACAGAGGAAGAATAATACATTAAATTACACAGTTCTAAATTTTAAAAGAAGTGTAGCATTTGATTATTATAGCCTTTTTAGAATCTTGCTTTTATGTTAAATATTTTCTCAAGAACAGGGGTGGATGATAAATTTGTGAATCGCTTTTGGCAATTGCCACTTAAATATCACAGTAACTTGCAATTTTTCATAGCTTTACTACCTTACTCATTTCTCCCTGCCCAAAAGGATATTATAAATAGATATATTTTCATAATAGAGAACTAAAGTAATCTTTAACAGATAACTAGTTCATCGTAGGACGTGACATTTCATTTAATGAATTTAATGTTTACACCAATTCTACAGAAGGATTTGGTGTATAATATGTAAGAATTAAATAATCACAACACTTACATGTGCTCTAGTCACTTTATACACACATTAACCTGCACAGTAATTCTTACATATGTAGGTGTTGTTAATCCCTCATTTTACAAATGATGAAGAAACTGAAGCATTGAGATTTATGTGTCTTTGTAGTATTTATCAGGTGCAAAGTATGCATTTGAATCCTGGAAATAAGGTTCTAGAGCCCCTAAGTAACATTGAATTTCTCAATAGTGTAAGGCATAATAGGTTATAGTAGATTACACCAGATTGTTGTCCCTGTAGGCCAGGCATATAAACATTTCTCCATTTTACTTCCTTTAATAATAAAATTAATAATGGAAAAATTTTCTAGACCCATTCTGTTACCAACCAGCTAAACTAGTCAGGTGTGGAGTTTTGAGAACATAGAGACAAAGGTGCAGGAGTTTAGAGGAGTATATCTTAAGTGACTATTTTCTTATATAGTTTTGTGTACTTTATTCTAAGTTATCTTCTCAGATAAATGTCAAAATAAAAAACACTGTTCAAATCTCAACAGGAGTTGAGATTTTTAAGTGCTGAAGTTGCATTCAAAAGGATGACATAAATTTAGTAAGGCATTGTGACAGTGCAGTGTTTTACATTTTAAAATTAAAACAAGTTAATGACAAATATCCAGTGCTGCCTTTTATCTGTTTCTTGCAGTCTGTCTTCATTATTGAGTAGTGAAGAAAAAAAAATACCAGTTTCTTGGTTGGCATCAGATCTTTCACAGATTCAAGATTTTAGGCAGGTTGACATTGAAAAACAAAGCTCACTGCTACTCACCATGTGTCTGGGGACCACTGAAATAATTTTGAGTATCAGGAAACCTATAGCAATTTTACACTGCTGCAACTTTAAAATACATGATCATGCCGGCTGGGCACTGTGATACACACTTGTGATACCAGCTACTTGGGGAACTGAGACAGGAAGATCACAAATTGGAGGCCAGCCTGGGCAACTTAACCAGACCCTGTCTCAAAATAAAAAGGGGATGGAATGTAGCTCATTTGTATACCGTTATGCCTAGCATGCTGGAGGTCCAAGATTCAATTCCCAGTACTGCGGGGTTTTATGTGAGAATGAGGGGGCGGGGGAGAGTATGTGGTAGTTTTTCTACTAATTTAAAAATATTTTACAGTCCAGGGATTAAGACTGGTCATTCATCACAAAGTATTTGAGAACAGCACTACTTCTCATTTGCTTTCCCAAGTAGCCCAGGCCAACTCATTTGCCCTTTATTCCCTGAAACAACTAGGTCTGTTACGTCTGCACTCTGCGTCTCCTGTTATAATGGACTTGTCAAAATTTTGGGCCTCTACTATAGCATCTTAATTCCGTTGTGTGTTGCCTAATATGAATTCCAAAGTAGTTATTCAACAGCCTTCCAACAACTTGGTAGTTTTAGACTAATATTTTTTGTGATTATTTCTTTCACTGGTGGAAGCAAAGAATGAAATTATAGGTATATGGTCATGAAATTCAGAGGAACCAAATTTTCACATTAATTTTGCTTCTGTATTTTACTTCAGACCTTGTAATTCCTCTTAGTTTTGCACAGAAGTTATAACCCTGCTTTCTGACAAGAAATTTTTTTTTGTTTACATATACTACTCAAATCAATTCTATTTTTCATGTGGTTTTTGTTTTCTGACACTTGTGCATGTGGTGCTGAACCTGAGTCCTTGGGCATTCCCAGCAAGCACTCCACTGCCGAGCCAGCACTCCAGCCCCAACACTAGTCTTGATGCTGAGCATATAGCTAAAACAAAATGACTGAGCCCCCACTTCAAAGAAATTTTAAAAACGCTCAAAGTGAGTGTCTCCATAATGTTCTACAAATAGTTTTTGTTACTGAAATAGAACTAGAATTTACATTCCTGGGGATTATGTAGTCTGAAGGTAAATATAAAATGGAGCTGATTGTGCTTAAGACTTTTCAGCTCTAACTTTGAATCTAAATGGATCACTACAGGATTCCAGCAAATTTGCAAGTGCAGATTACAACTTTCCAGATCTAGTTTGTACTTTACGTGATTAAACTATGTGATTATCCAAGTAAAATTTTATGGTTGCTTCAAAATTATGTGATAGCACTTTTGAATATTTGTTTAACTTATTTTTTAGCATATTGTATTTTCAGTGTAATTTTGTCTGCATTAGTATGGTTTTTGAGGTAGCAGTCCTTTCTTTGGCCATCTTCCCCAAATACAGATCCATGATTTTTTTTTCTTCAGTGTTTGATTGCACATAACATATGCCTATTTTATTTTTCTTCCCTACAGAAGGGTCAAAGGTGCAAAATTCCTGTCTCCTTCAATCCCACTCTTCTTTTTCAAGGTACCACTCAAATTTCTTGTAAATGTCTAGAAATTTTCTGTGTATACCAGAAGAGTGTATGTGCACACAAGTATGAATTTTTTTCTTCAGACAAAAATCATTTTACTAGCATTATTTTGTCATTTAATAATTTTGGACATTTTTGTTAAAGTGGGTGCTGACTGCATTATTTTTATTGTTTGTTCCATTATATCCTTTATTGGTGGACTGAGTCCTTTCCTTTCTTCCTCTTTCCTACTCTCCCTCCCTCTGTTCCTTCCTTTGGGCATTTTTGCCTTAACAGACCCCCATTGTTAAGTTGTAGACCTATCTTTGTACAACACATATAATGAAGACAGTTTGTTTTTCATCAACAATAATAGGTGATGTTTATTCTCTACTCATTTGACACCCAGGCCATTCTAGTCCTCGTACACAGACTGTCATCTATTAGTCATTATGTTCTACAAAGCAGCTTTGTAAGTTTTGCAATTTTGTTCCTTTCTTTGTTCTAATAAACCAACATGGTTTTAAATACAAGTTAAGAGAGTTTATTTGCTAAATTTACTATTTCTCTAAGGCCAGGAGCTACTTGTTTTCATTTTAGACTAGTAAATGTTGAAAAACTAGAACCAAAAATCGTGACGCTGGACCTAGTTTTATTTTTAATCCTTACAATGATTTAAACTTAACAATTTGCTAAATAGGAGCATTTCCCAAACATCTTTATTGTCATAAGCAATTTCCTTTGCCATTTAATTTGGGTTTAAAGGCATTATTTTTCTATTTTATTTTTTTTGTCTTCAACTTTTGATTTAGTTTTGAATGGTTTGTGCATGGTGCCTGACATTGTGTTTGGTGTGTAGGAAATTCCATAGGAAATGTGAGTCCTGAAATTTGTCCCTTCTTGACTGTACTTTGCTTTGCATTGTCTCTTTATGACAAAGCTAATTTTCTTATTATGTATGCTTTGGGGGCTATTTCTGTATTTCAGCACTGCCTTTTAGGTACTAACCGTGGTTAAATATTGTGGTATCCTGCACTTCCTTCAAGACTTGAGTTTTGTAATTGATCCAGAATGTATCTAAGGGATACATAAGTTATTTTATGTACTTTTTATTCTTTCATAAAACCCATAATTGTTTACCTCCTCTTTATGTTTTATGAAGTATTGCTTTTATAAGCGTTCTATCTTCAGATTTTCATATCTTTCATCTTTGCTGTCCTTGGATTATTTATCCGGACATACTGCTTGTGCCAGTGACTTACAAATCTCTTTCCTTAACCTTCAACTTCCTCCTGTTTGTAGGTCTGATTCTCCTTCCCTACTAGATCTCTGTTTCAGGGGTCTCCTTCCCTACTAGATCTCTGTTTCAGGTGCCCATGTCTCTCTCTTTTTTTTTAATCAATAAGTATTATCGAAATATGGCCTCACTCACTTGTTTATATGTCTATAATTTTTGTGTCACAGTGGTAGAGTTGGCAAATATGGCAGCCTGTCCACAAACCCTAAGAGAATTTCTTTCTAGCTCTTTGTACATAGAAAAAGTTTGTTGATGCTTACTGTAAATTATTTTGTAGTGATTGTGTTGTTGGTAAAACACAAGTATCCAAGACTTGAGTGTAACTCAGTGAGAATCCTTGGGTTCAATCCCAAGCACTCAAATCCAAATAGCCTATCTTTTCCCACTTTCCTTTTACTTCTAGCAAACCTGTAATCCCATTTCCATAAAAAAGGGCTTTATCAGTTCTGTCAACTGAGTTTGATTTGTATCCTTACCTACTTGATCTCATCTGCTTAGACAATGTCTCCAAGTCCACTTCAGTTTCTCAAAATTTTCTCATTGTTCCTAAATAGGTTCTTATTCTATATGATATCCCAGTTACCTCCCTGTTTATTTCCTATGCCCTCAAATGCGCTCATTGTTTATCTGCTTGTTAGGTGTTCTTATTCTGCTTAGAAAGAATCCAAGAGTGTTCTTAATGTGAAAAATATTAAAGTATATATAATTACTATCATAGTTGATAGTTGATGTCTTAAACGATAAGAATGGCTCCAGGTGGTTTCTGAATCTTATTTTGTTGGCCTGTCTTTCTAATATATTTTCTGTATTAACCAAAGCAGCATGTGGTGTCCATTTATTTGTTCCTTGCCTTATTGCAGGAAGTGTGGGGGGAGGGCAGAGAGAATGAAAAAAGAGTAAGGTTAGTATGCAAAATGCATTCCATAGAACTAGTTGTGGTGAAGCAGTTTTCATTCATAGATGCTGATGTTATACTTTGGCATCCATTTGTAGAACACAGTTTTACTTTTCAGCTAGTAGGCTGTGCCAAAGGATGACAGGATCCAGTAGATGTTTCACAGTAAGATTAAAGAAAAAAAAAACTTGCTCCCAAAAGTTGTGTGTATGTTTTGGAGGCAGATACATGAAGTTAAAATTCAATTTCAATGTCATCTAGTAGCTATTTAAACTTAGTCTAGGTAGTTGAATTCTGCCAGTTTCCTCATCTGGGAAACCAGGAAGTGATACCTGAATCAGATGGTAGTTCTGAGACTTAAATGAGTTACGTGTGTACAAAGCGAAGTGTAGTGCCTGCCTGTTACATAGCAAGTGTTTATTCAATGGGTGTTTGGCCTTTTCCATAGTCTCCATAAAAGAATATAATGTAAGCCATGTAGTAAGTAACATCCAACTTGCATGAGATTGCTTTCTTTAAAAGTTGTCAATGTAGGCTGAAATGATGCAAATTCCAATTCCATAAGTGGGTGGAGAATCAGCCACATTTTGAGGTCCAAGTTTATAATCCAGCCTAATTTATACAGTCTTGGGGTTCTTTTTTGGGGGGTTCTTAATCTAGTAGTTTTTGGTGAAATTAAGTTGTGTTATTCCCCAGGGGTGTCTGTACCATGATTGATCATCAGTAATGATATACATACATCAAATTATATATTTTATTTTAGGAGTTCTGTAGATCTGAAGCCACTTTATGATTAATGTAAGGCCCCTTTGGGGCCTTATATTCTCAAATTAATGTTTCCAGGGATGGCAAGTAGGTGCATAAATTTCTTAAAAATCTGTCAGATCCAGCACCCAGTATGTAAAAACAGGTATCATCAGCACATGTTATTATCCTGAAGTGAAATTCAGGAACAATATAACTTGCTTACCTACTTTTTTTTAAAGGAAAAAAATACTTAACTGCAGAATAGAGATAATAATAGGATATTAGAAGGAAATAAGAGAGAAATCATTTTTAATAAAATAGTTTAAACATAACTTCGTAATAGTCCGACGTTAGGACCTATGCCTAATATCAGTGTCAATGTGATAACTCTTAAATGCAGGTTATTAAAGGAGTTACTCTGATGGTGAATAATAACTTGGTATTAAGTTCTAGACAAAAATTTTTTAACTCAATTTACATGTGAAATTCTTGGAAAATTCTGCGAACAGAGTCTTGCAAAAAACTTTATTAGCCAGGCACAGTGTTGCAAGCCTGTAATCCCAGTAGCTCAGAAGGCTAAGGCAGGAGGATACCAAGTTCAAAGCCACCCTAAGCAACTTAAGGAGATCCTTTCTCAAAATGAAAAAGGGCTGGGGATGTGGCTCAGTGGTTAAGCATCTCTGGGTTCAATCCCTGTTACAAACAAAACAAAACAAAAAAACCCAGAAAACAACTTGGTGTTAGATAATGGAATGAGACTCAAGTTTTCAGTGTTGTAAATAAATTCTTTAAAATCAACATAAATTTCAGGCAAGATGTCTGAAATTTGCATGTTATTTGGGACAGAAACACTACCAGCAATTGTGCACATGAATCAGCTGGCTATTCTGACTCATTCCTAGAGTTAGACCTGTCATTCTGTGAAGCTCCCAAGTGATTCAGATGATAAGCCTTGTAATCCAGCACACATTCTGGAAGTTATAACACATGAGGATCTACAGTGGCTACTATCCACATGGGGCTCTTCAAATGTAATTAAGTTCAGTAGTTCCTCATTCATACTAGCCACATCTCAAGTACTCAGCATATGTGGTTAATGGTTATTTTAGAGAATGCAAATACTGAATATTTCTAAAAGTTGTTGAATGGCTGTGTTGCATGTTTTTCAAGTGAGCTTTTAATGTTTCAAGTGACAATGAGTTTTACTTTTGGAGAAGTAGCTGAAGAGCAGTCCATGCCTTAGCAGAATTTAGAATAACATTCTCATTGTTGAGTTTGATAATGAAATGCACCTGAATGAAATGCCATTAAATTTGCATATAGGTGAGTGTAGGTTCTACTGAAAAGCATAAAGCACTGTTTTATAAAATGTTTCTTATTGCAACCTACAATAAGAAATAACGTTTATTTCATGGGTCAATTTATATATACATGTACATACCAAAACAAACATTTCATTAATCTGTACAGTGTGTTCTGAGATTTTTTGTGTCAGCCTATTCCCTTTCCTTCTTTCCATCTCACTCCTCTTTATCTAGTCAATCACAATCTGCAGTTTGAAAAAAATGCCATGGCAATGAGGGCCTATGAAAATTATAAAGAAGCTTATAGTATTGGTAACCTTGGTAATAAACATTTCTCTCTAAAGCCAAGCCTCCATTGTTTGATTGCAATTGGTTAATTTAACTTCTAGTTGTACTGTAGTATAAATACAAAATATATTTCTAGATAACTAAGTTATCTTGCCACAGCACTATTCTGCCAAAAATAATTATGATGCTTATTTTAAATAGGTTCCCTGTGGATTTGGTGGGGGATGTTGGTTTATTTAGTTGAGCTTTTCTTTTATGGTGGGAGAGGTGGAGAGTGATAATTACATTGCAAGACTAAGTTCACATGATTCATGACAATAAACCTGTTATCTGCAATAACATGAGCACTTTTTTTTTTAGCAGAAGATTCTCTTAATCCACTTTAACCAAATGTATCGACTTAGGTTTTAAATTTTTAAAAAATAGTGGAGGAAATATGCAGATTCCTTTTTTATCCCACTAGAGTTTTGATCTTTCAGAAGTTGTTTCTTATTACTCTACTTCCCACAATTAAAGATTAGATTCACTATTTAGCCATTCAACATTTATTGAGCATATATACTGTGTTGAATAGATATTGGAAAACTATGGTTCTACCTTCATGCCTTCATGATGATTATAACCTTTGAATCTATGTAATGGGTCAAAATCTTTCATTAATTAATTAATTAAGTGGTTTCTGTATGCCAGGCACCATTAATGTTGGTTAATACTAATAACAAAGCAGAAAGAAATCTCCTTAGTGAAGCTTTTATTCTAGTGGATTTGTAGATACACTTATTTCCGCCTTATGTTTCTAAAACTCTTTGCCTTATCCAATTCAATGTAAAGTTATTTGATGCTAAAAGATAAATTTTATTTTTCTTAGGAAGAGAGACAGACTCAATTTTATTTATTTTTTCGTCTGGCCTTTGCTTCGCCAACACTTGTATATGTGGTGCAAGGGTTCAAACCCAGGTCCTCACACATGCCAGGCAAGCACTGTAACCAGCAAGCCATTGCTCCAGCCCTAATTTTTATTGTGAATTTTATGTTTTTTCATACAGAAAAATGTCTAATATTTCTCCATTGCAGTAGATGGCATCAATGTTACCTGCCCTGAACTCCTCCCTTCTAGAATTATTGCTTCTTCTTAACCTCTGGAGTCCTTGACCTTAGTGTAGGTTAGAATCTGAAATAAATAGGTTTTATTTATAGACCAATAAGTAGAGTTCTCTATGTGTAAAATCCAGATAAATATTTTAACTTCATTTTGACAGTTTGTTATAGAAATATTAAAAGAACAATGCATGGAATTTCATATACCTTTCATCTTCATCAATCATATGTTAGCATTTTACAAAATTTACTTTTTCTAAATTTCTTTTCCTGAGTCATTTGAGAGTAAGTTGACATGATATTCTTTTATCCCTTAATATATCATGTTTTCTAAAATCTTTAGTGTATAGTTCTAAAAGCAAGAACATTTTCTTAAATATAGTAAAATTATCAAAATCAAAAAATTAAGATCATTGTGCTAGTATGATGTACAGTCATTCAGATTTTACCATCTATCCCATAACTTTTCCTTGACAGCAAAGAAAACCCTTGATAACAAATGAGAAGTTTGTATGTTGCATTCACTTGTCATTTCCCTGTAGACTACTTAAATCTGAAACAGGTCCTCAGTTCTTTGTGTTTAATGACATCTACATTTTTGAAGAGTATGTGGCAGTTAATTTATTTGTGTAGTATTTCTAGTTGGAGGGTTTTTTTGTTTGTTAGAGAGGGACAGAGAGTGAGCGAGAAAGAGAATCAATTTTTATTTAGTTTTTCATGTAGCTTTCATTTCTCTGACACTTCCTTGTGTAAGGTGCTGGTGTTCAAACCCGTGTCCTTGCGCTTGTGAGGCAAGTGCTGTAACCACTGAGCAACCTCTCCACCCCTAAATTGGAGGTTTGAATGTTTCTTTATGGTTCGGTTCAGGCTATGCAGTTTGGCAGGCATACAACAGAAGTTGTGTTTTTCTTGGTGTCAGACTTGGAAAAAGAATATCAGTTTGTCTCATGCTAACTTTGATAACTTGAATAAGAGTTAGTTTCTCATTTATAAAGTAATTCTTCCTTTGTAATAAGTGTCTTGTAGCAGAACTTTTCTGAGACTACAGAAATAACCTGTTCCTCTTCATACTTGACTTAACAAAGTTTTAGTATCAGTGATCTTGCTTGAATCTGTTGTTATGATGATTGCCAAATGGTGATTTCTCTACCTCCATCATCCTTGATGTATCTTAGTTGCCTTCTTCCTATAAAAAGGATCTTTGCCTTGTTTATTTTAGTGCAGACTCATGGTTTCTGTTTTATTCTATTTATGATAATCCTTTACTATCATTACTTCCTTTATTGCTCAGATTGTCCCAGATTTGGCTGGTGAACCCCTTCAAGCTGGTACCATGTTCTTTTGACATACCATTGTTGAGTGGAATTTACTTTTGGGTCCAAATGGATTTCCCAGGCTTATTTTGGCTCATGTTGTACTTTTTGTACTCCAGCTGTGAAATCAGGATTTCTTTATGGAGCTCTGGTAACCTTTTGTGGAGCATGGAATTTAGTTACCAAGGTCCTGACTATTGATGTGCTATGCTATTCTATCAAGGTGTTGCTGCTTCCAAGTTTTCACAGCAGAGCTAGAAAGTAGAAATGTGTATGTGTACATGCCTGCACGCATCTCTATAGCTATAACCATTTATATACAATACATATCCCTTAAACCCATGAGTTCCCTCTGTTATGTTTAATCCTAACACAACATCCGAAGGGTCTTTCTATACATAAAATTCCATTCTCCATATGGTGAAAATATAGGACACCATTAACCCCACCACATTTACTTAATTGTTCAATGCTATAATGTACAGAACATAGTTGAATTGTTAGGCTAATATGTTTAGAACTCACTTTGTCTTTAGATTTAGGGCACACAGTGCAGTTACTGTGTTCAAAATGTCAGTCCTCCCTCCACTCATCCGTGCCGTTGGCGTGGTTTTGTCATTTGAAACGTCACTGAGTTTGTTTCTTTTTGTATTCCATTTTAGGACACAAGACCTCATCATTGCTTGTTTCTCACCTACTTACTTTCTCACCTTCCTTCTCTTTCCTTTTCCTCTCTTCCCCTCTCCTTTTGCTCTCTCCCCTTCCTTTTTTGTCCCTTGCTTTGCCCTTTCCCTTCTTCTCTTTCTTCTTCCTTGTAAGTGTGGTACATTAATATGGTTACAAAAATTAGAACGTTTACAAAGTTATACTTAGAAACTGATATCCTCTCTTCCCCTCTGATTCCTCTGTCCTTTCTATCCTCTTTTAACATGTCTCTTGTAGGTCTCCAAACTCAGTCAGACTTTATGTTTTCTTTCCTTTATTTGTTTTTGCACAAAGGAGTAGTACATGTATATACATTTCCTCTTCCTTACACAAAAGGTAATATACCATACTCTTTTGTATTTTTCTTACTTTGCTTGAAAGTATATCTACTGGGAAATGCTCCACATCCGTTCCTAGAGATTGTACTCACTGAAATAAGACACTGTTGTCTGTACCCATAGTTTATTTAGCCACTTTATGTGTGACCATATACTCTCAAAAATATGTACTCATAAACTATGCTGTAGGTATTATCTTGTGAAATGTATTTTCAGGTGACTTCATGGTAAACCACTAGAGATGTGAATTGTCAGGTTATAAATGTAGAGTGTTAGTTTCTTACGGTTTGCATCAAAGTGCATTCCCACCTGCTGTGTAGGAGAGTGCTTGCTTCTCCACAGCCTCACCAACATATTCTGTTAAATATATTTTAAGGGTCATGGTTGTGTGTTTAAAATTGTTCATGTCTTTCCTTTTTTTTTTCCCAGCAGGGGATTGAACCTAGCACTCCAGGGGTTCATACATGCATTTTGCCACTGAGCTACACCCCCATCCCTTATTAAGTTTTATTTTGAGAGAGAGAGTTAGGCTAAGTTGCCCATTCTGGCCTTAAAATTTCCATCCTCCTACCAATAACGGGTTACAGGTGTACACCACCACACCCAATTTCTTCCTCCTTTCTAGTCCATAACTTCTGGATTATATGATCAAAGAATTATCTCGCCACCTCTTGAGGGTTTTTGTTATTTAAAAGAAATTTTTTTTTGCTTTAGTTGAATTTCCATTGCCTGCTAACAATTGCCTGATGAAAATTACCGTTTTATTCTTTTTTGATTAAATTTTTTATATTCTTAGGGAAATATTCTCCTTCTGTTGCTAAGTTTTGCTGCTTTTCCATTTTATTTTTGATAGTATCTTTGATGTGCACATTTAAAAATACTGTGTAGTAAATCACAATTTAAGTATGCTTTCTGGGCATTTCTCAATTTCTCTGTTGCTGGACCTTCTTGATGATGTCTAAACTTTGTACTGTGTCAATCTTGCTCACCTGTCTTCCACTTATATTTTAGAATGCAGATGTATTTATGTTGGTGCTGTCTGACACCTGCCACTGGGTTGTCTCTTCATTCCTTCTGCACGGTCTCAGGTGCTTTGGGTAGTACAGACAGTCCCTGACCTACAATGATTCAATTCATATTCTTTTATTTTATATGGGACAAAAGTGATTCTCATTCCTTAGAAACTGTACATTGAATTTTAATCTTTTCCTAGACCAGTGATATGCAGTAAGATACTCTGGTGCAATGTGGGACATCACAGTGAATCATAGCTCCTACTCAGCCACATGATCATGAGAACACACACTGATCATTTACAGTGTACTGTGTTGCCAGTGTCTTTGGGTATTGTTTCTTGTGGCTTTGAATCTTGTCATGTCTACAATACACCTATGTGTGTGTATGTGAAATATTCAACACTTCATCATAAAATAGGCTTGTAGTGGATGATTTTGCCCAACTATAAACTAATGTAAATGTTTAAGGCTAGACTAAGCATGATGTTTAGTAGGTTAAGTGTATTAAATGTGTTTTTTACTTATATTTTCAATTCATCATGGATTCCTTTTTTTTTGCAGGGGGACAATTTCACTGTACATTAAGGAGCACCTGTACTTACCTATGTTTTGGGGTCTGATTTATAGTTCATTGAGGCAGGTCATAGGGCTAAATCCTTCCTCCCCATTTTTTTGGCGGGTAGGGGGCAGTCTGGAATCCAGAAGGAGAAAGAGAAAGATGCTAACTTCTGCCCAGCTATTTCACATCAGAAGTCCTTATTACTTTTAATTTTTATTTCATTATGATTTGGGGAAGGAAGGGAAGTGAATTTATACTTAGTCTACTGTTTTCAGTTAGAAGTCAGATTTGGGTAATTTTTAACCCTTTCTGAGATATCTCTTTACAGAAGATTAATTTGCCTTTATTATTATAAGGAATCCAGGGCCTGGCACATGGTTAAGCGTGCACCCTAACACCCCCACACACCTACCCTTAATGCAGCTTTTTTTTTTTTTTTTTGCAATGCTGGACCTAGAACCCAGGTCCTTACACACACTAGGCAAGCACTCTACTACAGAGCTGCATCCTTGCCTCCAGCTTTTTAGTTCTTAAATGCTTGATTATTACTTTTTTCAGTGTTTTGCTTTAAACTATTATTTCTATTTTTATTTATTTATTTTTTGAGAGTGAGAGGGACAGTGAGAGAGAAAGAGAATCAATTCTATTCAGTTTTTCATGTGGCCTTCCTTGCTCCAGACCTCCTGGAGCAAGGATGCCAGGCAAGTGCCATAACTGCTGAGCCACTGCTCCAGCCCTTGCTTTGTCATTCTAATATAGTATTTTGCAAAATACATAAATCTAATTTATCTTCATAACTGAATGTTTATATGAATGCTTTCTTGAATATTCCTAAGCATTTGCCCAAACCAGAAATGATTTATTCAGTTACAAATGTTCACTTCTTAAGAGTAAAAAATTGCTTAAAAAAGAACTTAAAAAGCAAATTGACATTTCTGTAGTTTGTGAACATCTGCAGTGCTTTCTGCACGTTAGCTGTTAAATAGTTCTGCCTTAAAAAATGGCTGGATATTCTATTTATGTTCAATAAAATACTTAAATTTTTTTAATAAAGTGTTTTGCTTTTTTATTCTTATATTGGGTATTTTAAGTCTTCAAAAGCATTCTTTAGGGGCTGGAGCGGTGGCTCAGCGGTTTCATCGCTTGCCTGGCAAGCGCGAGGACCTGGGTTCAAACCCCAGCACCACGTACACAACTAAGTGTTGGAGCAACGAAGGCCATGTGAAAAACTAAATAAAGTTGGTTCTCTCTTTCTCTGTCTCTCTCACTGTCCCTCTCTCTTTAAAAAAAAAACAAAAAACATTCTTTAATCCATGTTCTTTGTCAGTGTCAACCATGACATGACATGTAATATTTTTATTTAGTCTCTTAAGAAAATACTTAAACTTTTATACTTTGACATTTTAAAAATATCATTTTAATTAAAATTTTTTTATTAAGAAATTGAATTATACAATCATTAATGCATATAAAGTAACAATATGATATGAGTATTTTTCTTAAAAAGGACAGTGAGAGAGAGCTTGGAAAAGACAGAGCAATTTTATTTTTTAGTTTTTCATGCGGCTTTCATTGCTCTGACACTTCATTGTGTAGGTGGTGTTCAAATCCACACACTCGCGCATGCCAGGCAAGACTATTAAGTGCTGAGCCACTGCTCCAGCCCCGATATGCATATATTCTTAAAGCAGAATTACCCCCTAGATCCCTCCCTATGCGCTCTTACTCTCCCATCTCCCACTTCCCCCTTTCCCCTCCCCCCTGTTACATATCTGTGACTGCACTAGATTACATGTTGCTTACACCTTTGCTGGGTCTAATACATGAGATTGACTACCTTTCGCACAGGCCTGGGTTTAGCTCCAGCCTCCACAAATGAGTGAAAATATCCAACCCTTGACTATTGGTTTGGCTAACTTTGGTTAGATGATTCCTTCCATCGCCATCCATTTACCTTCAAAGGCAGCAATATCATTGTTTCTAATTGCTAAGTAGAACTCCAGGTTTTGGATCCTTTCTGCCAGTAACAGGCATCTGGGTTGATTCCATAATTTAGCTATTGTAAATTGAGCTGCTATGAACATGGATTTTGGTGTTTCACTGTAGTGTGCTGATTCTAACCCCCTGGAAAAATACCCAAGAGAGAATTAGCAGGATCATATGAATGAGGATTCTCCACACTGCTTTCCAGAGGGGCTGTACCAGTCTCTGGTTCCACCAACAGTATGCTAGTGTTCCTATCTCCACACAACCCCTCTAGCATCTGTTATTGTTTATATTCTTCATTTTTGCCAATCTGACTGGCATGAGGTAAAATCTTAATGTAGTCTTGATTTTTCATTTCTGATTACTTTGTGATTTAGAACACTTCCTTCCATTGCCATCCATTTACCTTCAAAGGCTGCAATATCATTGTTTCTAATTGCTGAGTAGAACTCTGTGGTGTATATATACCACAGTTTTTGGATCCATTTAGCTGGTGACAGGCATCTGGGTTGATTCCATAATTTAGCTATTGTAAATTGAGCTGCTATGAACATAGATTTTTGCTGCATCTCTGCAATGTGCTGATTCTAACTCCTCTGGAAAAATACTCAGAAGAGGGATTGCTCAATTGGCTTGCTCAATTTCCTGTGTTGAGTAGTTTCTGTTTAGCTCCTTGGCCCATTTATTGATTGGATTGTTTGTGTTTTTGATGTTAAGCTTTTTACGTACTTTGTAAATTCTGGATATTAGTCCCCTGTCAGAAGAATCACAGGCCATGATTCTCTCCCATTGTGTAAAACGTCCCTTGACAATTTTAACCAATTCCTTAGCTGTGCAAAAGCCTTTTAGCTTAATGGCATCCCACTCACTGATTTTTTTTTTTTTACTTTAATTCTTTCACTTTAGGAATCTTGTTGAGAAAGTCTTTGCCTGCTCCCAAATGCTGGAGTGTTGGTTCTAACTTTTCTTCTGGCAGTTGTACAGTAGCTGGTTTAGTTCCTAGTTCCTTATTCATTTTGATTTGATTTTTGTGCAAGGTGAGTGATAAGGATCTAATTTCAACTTTCTGCAAGTGGCTGTCCAGTTTGTCCAGCACCATTTGTTAATAGGCTGTCATTCCTCCATGTTATATTTTATTATATTTTTAAAATTTTTTTTACATCATCTCTTTTCTTATTGGCTTACAGTTGGCACCCTGTTTTATAATCACATTTACAGCCTTTAAATTTATCTCTAGTTTATCTTATTTATTGCCTGACCCTGATTTCATATTTTTTTAAAATAATGAAATCAACTTTATTATTTTGATCTGACTATATAAATACTTGTTCACTAAAGATCCCAGTAATTTGTAAAAGTATGAGGATTAAAATAAAAGTTGTTTAGAATTTTCTTATGCCTCCCTCCTTAATACATAAGTACTATTAAAATTTTAGTGGTCAAATTTCCACACATTCATAAAACTCCCATTAACTCAGGTTTAAGATATTTGGCTGCAATTGACCCAAATACTTGACTGAAACCAATATCAGCAACAGAAACATTAATTAAATATCTACAGTATACAACATTAGGCTGGAAGTAACAGTTCTGTGATTTACAGTAATTTAGCAGAGCTGGATCCCTTGACTCCTCAGGTCTAGGCAGAAGTGGGGAGCATGAAGGATTTAGTCATTCAGTTCTGCACTTATTCTTAAGGGCCAGTGATACAAAAAAGAATGTTCATGAGATCCTATATGAACTCAAATCTTCGACTCCAGTCCTTGTCCCAAGACTCCTCACTTCTGCTTTGGTTCCCAGGGCAACACCTTGTAGCCTGGAGGGGAGTGTCCTGCGTTCCCCCTATTCAGAGATGGAAGGGCACCTGAGGTTAAGCTCCCATACCTGCCTGCTGACTCTCTGGGAGAAGTGGTTGATATTTGGGCTGGAATTGAAACAGTTGAGTAGCAAGAATACATTCTCACTGCCATTTTCTTTTTTTATTTTGTACTAGGGGTTGAACCCAGGAGCGCTTTAACCACTGAGCTACATCCCCAGTCCTTTTTATTTTTCTTTTATTTTTTGAGACAGGGTCTCAGTAGTTGCTGAGGGCCTTGATTAGTTCCTGAGACTGATCCTTATGCCTCAGACTCCTGAGCCCTTGAGATTATAGGAATGTGCTGCCATGCCTGGCCCCACTGCCATTTTCTCAGAAATGTAACTGAGCTTTTCATTTTGGGTTGTTTGGTAAAAATCTTTGACTTTTTTCATAGGGATTCGTATATGATACATTTTCTCAGTCTTCTGAAATTATTCTCTTTACTTACATGTTAAAAGAAACTTTGAATAGATATAAATGGTATGAAATTCTTGGATAATAGTGTTTTTCTTTGAAAACTTTATAGGTATTACTTAGTTATTTTTGGTCATTAAAGTTGCAAGTCATAGCCTATCCTTAAGGTTTGCAGGACCCAAGATGAGTTCAAATGAAGATCCATATACAATATGTTTAAAAATTTAAAACGTCTTAAGCAGGCTAACAAATTTAAATACAATCCATTTTCCTACTCCGGCAAATATACAACAAAGTGTAGAATATCAGATGACTGAATTGCATGTATGTGGGTGTTCAACAGCAGTTTTTGGCTGAGTAATAAAAACATATCTTTGATTATTTCTGTTTCTTTTGTTCATATCTTTCAGACACCCTACTTATTTTGATTCTATCAGTTATATATTTAGCTAGTGCATTATTTGTATCTCTTCTTTTCAAATCTTTATTTTGAAGAAACTCAAGTTGTCTTGCCTTCATTCTACAAAAAACTTAATTTCATTATAAGGTTTTTCTTATTTGTGTTCTGTTGGCAATTATATTAAATAAAATATGTACATATGAATATATTTAATAAAAATGGAAATGATCAAAATTATTTTCACGTTTTCAGTTTTCTTTAAAAAACAAATATGAATATAATTAATGTCTCTATTTCAAGTAAAAATTTAAATAAAGTAACTTAATTTTTTGAAACTTTAATGAAGTATTATTAAATGGTTTATGAAAATAAAGCTATGCAATCCTGTTGTTCAATATTTATCTTATTGCCAGTGTAAAGATTCAGCAACACATTCCACATATTACTTTTACAACTGTTTTTCACAATTTAAGAATAATAGTTAGTTGGCTAATACTGCAAAGTGTTGAAGTTTGTGTACCTGGTGCAAATACTTTATTGTTTTGCGTTCATTCTAATTTTTTGTTTGTTTGTAGTTACAGGGACTGAAACCAGGGCCTCGTGCATGGTAGCCAAGCCCTCTATCAGTGTGCTACCTCCCCACCCTTATTTAGTGTCCTTTGACCCAGAGTGAGTCTGCTACTTTTTCTCCTTGACATTGCCTATTTGGAGAAACCAGATCAGTTGTTTGGAGGATGATCTGCAAGCTGGATTTGTCTGATAGTTTGTCTTATTCCTCTATGCCTTATTTTTTAATTCTTATAAATTGAAATATTAGCTTAAAGGCTTGGATAGAATCATGTTCTGTGTTTTGGTAGGAGTGCTTTGTGGTTGGCCCTGTGTGTGTCACATTGCACCTCATTAGTAAGCACATAATGTCAAGCTTCAGCACCTGGCTGAGATGACAGTGTCAGGTCTCACCATTGTAACAGTCTGTTTTTGCTTTGCAACAAGCAAGTAATCTGTGCCCATATACTCTTCTCCAGCAATGTTTTATATATTGGTTATAGCATCCTTGTCTGAATTATTTCAGAGATATGTAGAAAAGTTTCCAGTTAAATCTTTCTACTTTTATTCACTGACATTTTTCTATAAAGAAGAATTTCCCTTCATTACCTGAAGATAAATTAAAATTCCTTCCCAAAAGTAGGATAAATGTCTTATTCTTTCCATTACACTAACAATTTTCAGAATAAAGAATTGGTCACCTGTAAGGAATAAGAACAGCATGAGGAGGGAACAAGGATAAAAGCAAGACTTCTCTGAGTATAACATTTCATATAGTTTTGATTTTCTTTTGCCAATGTGTTCTATATATTTAAAACATTAAAAGGAGTATGTAAAACAAACATCCAAATTTAACTCAAACAGTAAACAGGCTATATTTCATGTTAAGATCTATATAGAAAATGATTATTCTAAGTGATGGCTATAATACTCTGCTTGACCTTACTTAATAGGATATATTCTAAGAACAAAAAGCACTGCAAAGAAATCTTAAACTTTAGTAGGGAGTTTCGTTGCTGAGAGTAAAATTGGTATTGGAATTATCAACCAAGATTTTCACTGCCAGAGAAAATGTAACATTAAGGGGTTGGGAATGGCTCAGTGGTAGCATGCAAGAGGCCAGGGTTCAGTCTCCAACACCACAAAAAACAAAACACACACACACACAAATATAACAATACATGTTCAAAATGGTGCCTGCAATAGTATGAATTATAAACGTCAATATGAACTCATTTAAAACTATTCGAGTGTATTTTCTAGTTTTGTTTTTCTAAAATCTAAGGATGCCCCAACTGGTAAAATTAAGATTCCCAAGCGTACATGGTCTCATACACAAACTTTATGTTTGCCAATAACTGCAAAGCTAGATACATCCAGTGCCCTCCTCTCAGAGAGATGCCTGCATCTGGGCAGCTGAACAACTGGAAAGAAACCCATCCACACTAAGTTCACCATCTGGAGCTTTATGTGGGCCTCAACACCACCTCATGTGGTAGTACACATCCCTGGCCTATTCTCTGTGCTCTTCTCCTATCTATCCCACCCTTCTCTTTTCTCACACTTCAGGTCACTTCCTTTATCCTCATCCTGATGATGTTGCTTCCTAATTCTTTGAGAAAATGGAAGAAATCAGGAAAATTTCCTAGTACCCTATCACTGCATCTACCCACTAATGCAATTTCATGTATCCTGACTTCCTAGCAGCTCATATAGAACTTTCCTGTCCCCCAAGCATGCAGAACATCCTGCTCCCTCCTACCCTACTCAGAGACCTTCATCATTCTCTCTCTCCATCATTATTCATCCCTCATTTTAATTCTTTTCAGCATATAGATGTTACTTCCTTATCTGGGAAACTTCTAACCCCACTTACTGTGCCAACCACTTTCGTTCTCCTTTACAGAAAAACTCCCCCCAAAAGTGATCTGTACTTTTTATAGGATCCATGAAGCTATCATCCATATAAATCTATAGAACATGCCAGGCACAATGGCACATGCCTGAAATCCCAGCCACCTGGGAGGCTGAGGCAGAAGGAATGCAAGTTCGAGTCTAGCCTCAGTAACTTAGCAAGACCTTTAGTAATTTAACGAGATCCTGTCTCAAAAAATAAAAAGGGCTGGGGATGTAGCTCAGTGATAAAATGTCCCTGGGTTCACTCCCTAGTACCAAAATAAACAATAATAAATTAATCTATAGAACATTTCTCACTAGGCCCCTTCCTAGTTAATATCACCCTCAAGAAGGTAATCAATATTTTGATTTCTATCATTATTAATTTTCATATGTATGTAAATATTATATAGTATATAGTATATACTGTTGTCACTTCTTTCACTTAGTTCAGCACCTATAATCCTATCCTATTTTGCTGCAAGTATCAATAGATTTTTTAGTTTAAAAAAATATAATTCTCTCTTAGTACCCATTTTTGAGGTATAGGGGGATGCGTATATGTTATATGCAAATACTATGACATTTTACTTAAGGAACTTGAATATCTGAGGATTTTGTTCTCAGTAGCAGATATTCAAGTTCCTTACATAAAATGACATAATGCTTGCATCTGCATATGATCTACACTCATCTTCTCTTATAGTTCAGATCATCTCTGGATTACTTCCAATATAAATGCTGTGTAAATTGTAGATACACTATATTATTTAGACATTAATGAGAAGGTGGGGGAAATCAATGCATGTTCAGTACAGGCACAATTTTTTTCAAATATTTTTGATCTGAGGTTCATTGCGTCTGGGAATGCCGAACCCGTGGACACCCAGGGCCAACTACATCCTGTAGACTGTACCATAGTTGCTTCATACCTTTTTTGATGGTCATTTGAATGGCTTCTAGTTTTCGACTACTATGAGTAACAGTGATATAAGTATTCTTAGATATATATTTTGATAGACGTGCATTCTTTTAGGCATACAACTGGGAGTAGAAATTCTGGGTCGTAGGATAGGTATATGTTTTAAGCACATAGTGCCATTAGTTTTCCTACTGCTGGCCAACTCTTTAAAGTGGTTGAGCCAATTTACCTTCCTATCAGCATTGTGTCAAAGTTACAATTGTTATTCCATATCCTCATGAATATTGGTACTGGTAATCTTTTTAATTTTAGCCATTCTGGTAGGTGTGTTATATCGCAGTAATATTATAAATTATTTCTGAGGCAAATAATCATATCGAGCACTTTTCAAATTTGTTTTGACCATTTGAATAACCTCTTTTGTGACAGGACTGTTCAAGTCTTTTGCCCATTTTTTTAATTGGTTGCTTGTCATTTTCTTACTAATTTAGATGAGTCCTTGTTGGATATATGTACAGTGGAGATCTCTTGATCTGTGGTTTGCTTTTTTGCTGTCTGTTTGATTAATTTAGCTCTTAATCTTAATGAATTCAGTCTTTTATGGTTAATAGTCTATTTAAGATTGTCTTGCGGGGGAGGCTGAAGTGGTAGCTCAGCAGTTGGAGTGCTTGCCTGGCATAATCAAGGACCCAGCTTTAAACCCAGCACCACATACACAACTAAGTGTCTGAGAAGCAAAGGCCAGATGAAAAATACATAAAATTGATTCTCTCCCCCTCTCTCTTAAAAAAAAAATTGTCTTGGAGAAATTATCCTATTGTATTCCAAAATCTTTATTGTTTTACACATTTAGAATTGTTATTCATCTCCAATTAGTTTTCAGCTATCATTGTTTGGTAGGGGTCAAGTTTCATTTTACTCAAAATATCTAATTATTCCATACCAGTTACTGAGAAACCATTCATTCTCTTATAGAGTTGCATTGATACTTGGCATGTATTTTTCTGCCTATTCTCTTCCATTGGCTTGTTTGCATATTCCAGTCCCATACTGTCTTAACTATTGTAACTCTGCGTTAAATCTTGAATTCTGGTAGTGTAAATCCTTCAAATTTGTTCTTTTTCAAGTGTGATTGAGCTCTTGTGATCCTTTATTTTTAACCTTGCAGGTTAATACATATGTATAGGTCCAAACAGATAAGACCAATCCTAGGTTATCAGCAATCAGTTGATAGAAAGAAATTCTCTCCCATATGCTTGAGGCAAATATTTTGAAGAGCCTCTAAGGACAAAAAATAACCAATAGTCTTTTAAATGTCCATAGTCTAAGTATTACTGCTTCATTCTCCCTAGGCGGCCAATTAGGTAAAAGTGGGAGTGAAGTAGTTGCCTTATACTAGATCCATACTGTTCATTTTTGAGAATAGTAGAAAAGTGGAGGTTTAACAATGATAATCTGGACATAGAAATAAGGTACGGAATACTGCTAATATCTTTTATCCTAAATCAGTGGTTCTCAGCTGAGGGCAATTTTTGATACCTAGCAGACATTTGGCAATGTCTGGAGACATTTTTTGGTCACAGGGGGATCAGTGGGGGAGAAAGGAGCTACTGACATCTAGTGGGGAGAGACCAAGAATGCTGCTGAACACCCCACAGGGCAGCAGACAGCATCCTGTGCAGCAAGTTCTTCAGCCCAAAATGTTGAACTGCTAAGGCCAAGAACTCTCGACCAGACCTTCACATTCTTCCGCAGCTAAACGGCCTTCTGGAAAACAGCACACTCCGGAGGGCAGGTGCCAGGAAGAGGGAATATGGTGGAAGGGGTGCTGAGGTAGGATAAAAGTAAAGATAAACCACATCCAGTTTGCCAGAGAATGAAATGAAGAAGGAAGGAAGAAAAGGTTGAACAGCAGTCAAAGCAGCTCCTCAGGAGGGTTAGAGACATTTTCTCGCTTCTGTAGGAAAACGTTTTCTCCTGGTATGCAATTGTTATGTGGAAAGTGATGGAAATAAACCACCATACTCTCAAACTTTCCGAGGGAATGAATTTTGGTAGCTGTAATTTGCAGCTACTGTCCACTATAAAAGTCACTATAAAAGTCTTCATAGTGACTTTGCTCTCCATTAACTCTTTTACCTTTCTTGCTCTTCCCTCTTTTGCCTCTTTACAGCTTCTTTTTCTTTCCTAGATTTAGAATTCCATGTTTGGGAGAGCACCCTTGCCTTTCTCTCTGTTGGGTTTTTTTTTTTTCAATTTTTATTTTTTATGTTTTCATCTGGCCTTTATTTCCCTGACAGTTGTGTGGTGCTGGGGATCAAACTCAGGTCTTCATGCATGCCAGGCAAGCACTCTACTGCTGAACCACCACTACAGCCCTCTGTTGGGTTATTTTTGTTAGCATACAAATATCAGTTTATCACCTTAAACAGGGCTGGAGCGGTAGCTCAGCAGTTACAGTGCTTGCCTGGCATGCGCAAGTATGCGGGTTTGAACCCCAGCACAACATACATAATGATGTGTCTGAGCAACAAAAGCCACATGAAAAACTAAATTGACTCTCTCTCTCTCTCACTGTCTCTTTTTTTAAAAAAAACCTATCACAGATGTGCAAAGGTATCCAAGTGCCCCCCAGATTGTATCAAATAAGAGTTTGCTAAACATTTTAGAAATAATTCCAGTCTTCCAAACTTCCAGAGAAGGGAAATTTTCTTAATTTATTATATAAGACTAGCAAATTATTTTTATTTTGAGATAGGGTCTCACTAAGTTGCTTAGAGTCTCGCTAAGTTGCTGAGGCTGGCTTTGAACTAGCGATCCTCCTGCTTCAGTCTCCTGCACCACTGGGATACAGGTGTGCACCACTATGCCCAGCTTAATATAACAAATCTTGATAGAAAAATGCAACAAGGACAAAATGAAAAAAGAAAATTAAAAGGCAGTTTCAATTATGAATATGGATGTAAGCATCCAAAATAAAATTATTTAAAAAAAATTCAACATTACATTAAAAAAATGACCAAATTGGATTTATGTAAGGACTTCAAACTTGGTTTCACATGAGAAAATTTACCAATGTAACTCTCCAATTAGTAGATAAAAAGAAAAATCATAAGATTAATTCAATAAATATAGAAAAGATTATGTTAAATTCAGTATCCATTATTTAAAAAGAATACTTCCATTTTAAAATGGTGGTACTACCAAAAGCATTATACAGATTCAGTGCAATCCCCATCAAAATGCCAATGGCATTCTTCACAGAACTGGACAAAATAGTCATAAAATTGATTTGGAGGAATAAAAGACCCAGAATGGCCAAAACAATTTTAAGCCAAAAAAAAAAAATGCTTGAGGCATCACAATACCTGACTTCAAATTATACTACAAAACAATAGTAACAAAAATGCATGGTCCTAGCATAGACCAATGGTACAGAACAGAAGACACAAACTCACTCAGACACAGTCATCTGATCCTTGACAAAGGTGCCAAAACCAGCCACTGCAGAAAAGACACTCTTTTAAACAAATGATTGCTGGGACAACTGGTTATCTAAACAGAAAAAACTAGATTCTCATCTCTCACTGTGCACAAAAACTCAAAATGGATCAAAGATCTTGGAATTATGCAACTCGTAGGAGAAAGTGTAGGATCAGCACTCCAGCTTTTAGGCATAGGTAATTACTTTCTCAATAGGGCCCCATAAAGCTCAGGAAATAATGCCAATAGTTAATAAATGGGACATCATTGAATTAAAAAGCTTCGGCACAGCAAAGGAAACAATTAAGAATGTGAAGTGAGAACCCACAAAATAGGAGAAAATCTTTGCTAGCTACTATTCTGACAGGATTAATATCTAGAATATATGAAGAGTGCAAAAAAATTTACACCCAAAATCAAATAACACATTAATAAATGGGCAACTGAACTAAATGGATACTTCTCTAAAGAAAAAATACAAATGGCCAAAAATACATGAAAAAACATCATTAGCAATTAGGGAAATGCAAGTCAAAACTACACTGAGACTTCATCTCACACCAGTCAGAATGGCAGTCATCAAGAATACAGCTGGGTGTAGTGGAGCACACCTGTAATCCTAGTGGCTCAGGAGGCTGAGGCAGGAGGATCACAAGTTCAAAGCCAGTCTCTTCAACTTAGCAAGTCACTGAGTAACTTAGTGAGACCCTGACTCAAAATTGAAAAAAAAAATAACTAAAAAGGGGCTGAGGATGTGGTTAAGTGGTTAAGTACCACTGGGTTAAAAAAATAACTAAAAATAATAAATGCTGGGGAGGATGTGGAGGAAAATGGAACACTTTTACACTGTTGGTGGGGTTGTAAATTAATACAGCAGCAATGGAAATCAGTATGGAGGCTCCTCAAAAACCTACACATGGAACCACCATGTGACCCAGCTATACCACTCCTTGGAAATTACCCTGAAGAATTAAAATCATCTTACTATAATGGTACTAGCATATCCATGTTTATAACAGCACAATTCACAATAACTAAACTATGGAACTAGCCTAGGTGTCCATCAGTGGGTGAATGGACAAAGAAAATGTGGTATATATACCCAATGGAGTTTATTCAGTCATTAAAAAATGAAATTATGGCATTTTCAGAAAAATGGATGGAACTAGAGATCATCATATTAGATGAAATAAGTAAAACTCAGAAGGCTAACGGTCATATGTTTTCTCTCATATGCAGAAGCTAGAGAAGAAAGAGGTAAACAAAGTTGGGGGTGGATCTCTAAAACATCAAAGGAGATCAATAGAGGAAAAGGACCAAAGAGTGGAAGGCATGGACAGAGGGAGGAAGTGCTGGGGAGTGATATTGACCAAATTATATTGTTATATTGCATGCATGTACAAAAATGTATCAACAGATCCCATCAATATGTACAATTCTAATGCACCAATAAAAATTCTCAAAAATATAGAAAAGGTATTAAATTCAATATCCATTATTTAAAATACTCAATACTAAGCTAAGAGTAGCAGAGAATTTCTTTAATCAGAGAGCATCTATCAAAATTTACTACTGATGTTATATTTAACTATGAAGATAAAAAGGTTTTCCTTTGAGAACAGGAGAAAGAAAAATTTGCCCCTTTTATTCAACATTTTCCTCAAGGTCCTAGTGAGGGCAATAAATCTGGAAATGAAAATGCATAGGAGTAAGAAATAAGAGAATAAAATTATCATTACTTAAGTTAATAGGAATTGTGAACTTAGAATTTATCAGGGTTCCTGGATTTGTGAGCAGTAAATCATGTTTTACATACAATTAACAAACAAAAAATGACATTTAACATAGGAAATGTTAGTATTAGCATAAGAATATCTAATAAGACAGACCTAAGGAAAATATATGAAAGACCTTTACATAGAAACCTAATTACTGAGAGAAAATTTTCAAACCTAAATAAGTGGAAAGATATGCCATATTAATGGAATGGAAAGTACAATTCTTTAAAGCTATTAATACATCCAAATTGGTCCAGAGATCTATAGATTCAATGAAATATTAATAAAATGACAATAGAAATTATGTGTATAGATTTAAAGATTTAAATTTAAGGGGAAATAAGATGTTCATAAAGAAGAATTCACTGAGAGAATTGACTCTACCAAACTACAAGATTTATTTTTTACATATTAGGAGTTTTAAAAATATGGTCTTTCAGTACAAAAATGAGAAAAAAATCAACAGAATAGAGTAAAAAACTCAGAAATAGATATTTGCCTGTATTGACACTTCATTCATGACAAAAATGATGCTGCCAATCAATGGGGAAAGATGATCTATTTCAACATATGATGTAGACAAAATGAGATATTACATGGTAAAAAAAGAACTTTGAGCCAAGTTCACCTTATTCACAAATTCAAAGTAATCATAGATGGGATAAAGACCCAAAGGAAAGGCCAAACATTGAAGCTTTTTATCTTCATGATCTCTGGAAATGGGGAAGATTTTCTAAAGGAGACCAAAACAAATAAACTAAACACCAAGAATGACAAAAAAATCCAAGTGGAAATTGATAGTAAGGAAAGAATTTAGATACATTAAAATTAAGAGTCTGTTTATTTAAAAAAAGGGACTAATTGGGAAAAAGACAAGCAATAGAGTGGGAGAAGAAAACTGCAACACATAATCAAGTACATATAATTAGAATATGTAAAGAACTACAAAATCAGTAAGGAAAAACATACAACTCAATAGAAAAAAAGCAAAGACCTGATCAGCTTCTCAAAGAGAATATCCGTGCAGTTCACAAACCTATGAAAAACTGTTGAATCTCATTGGTACTTACGAAAAGGCAAGTTAAAATGACAATGAGATAGCACCCCACACTTGTCAGAGAGGCATAGAGTCCTGCCAAAATTGAAAAGTTCAACAAAAAATGGAAGGGTCAAACATTAAACAATGCTTTGACAGACCTACATCTTGTCTTATTAATGTTTTCATTAAATATTAATGGACTAAATACTCCAATAAAAGGCAGAGATTATCAGAATGGATTAAAAATCAAGACTCTCAAACGTACACTAACTATAGGAGATGAACTTAGAGTGTAAAGATGGGTAGACTGAAAACAAAGGGTTAAAAAGAGGTATACTGTGCAAACAATAAGAATAAAAAGGTGGGGATGGGCATATAAAGATCTATTAACATACCTGACGAAACCAGCACCACAAAAGAAACTTACAGGGTAACGTTAAACACATACAATGCACAAATCTTTAAAAAAAATTTATTAAAGAGAGAGGGACAGTGAGAGAGAGAGAGAGAAAGAGAGAAACAACTTTATTTAGTTTTCCACATGGCCTTCATTGCTCCAGTTGCTCCAACACTTAGTTGTGTACATGGTGCTGGGGTTTGAACCCAGGTCCTCACGCTTGCCAGGCAAGCACCGAAACCACTGAGCCATTGCTCCAGCCCCAATAAAATATCTTTTTAAAGAGAGAGGGACAGTGAGATAGAAAGAGAAAGAGAATCCATTTTTATTTAGTTTTTCATATGACTTTGGTTGCTCCAACACTTTGTTGTGTATGTGGTGCTTGGGTTCAAACTCCCGTCCTTGAACATGCCAGGCAAGCACCATAACCACCAAGCCACCACTCCAACCCCTTAAATAAAATATTAAGAGAATCCAGTAGCACATTAAAACAGTGATAGTCTATGAGCTCCTTGGATTCATATCAGTATTACAAGGACAATCACTAAGAAAACAGTAATAACTGACCAGATTTCTAGATTAAAAAAAGAAACATGACAGGATTATATTAATAGATGCATATGGGGATTTAAAAATTCAACATCTACTGTTCGTTTTTTAAAAATAATGAGAATTAGTAGAAATTGCTCTAATATATATGTACATATATATATGCATGTATGCATATATATATGTACATATATTTATATTTAAAGAACTCATGTATAGACTGGACTAGACTCTTATCCAAATGTTCTGGGGAAGAATTGTCTCCCAAGTTCCTTCTCCAAGTTGTTATCAGTGTTTAGCTTTATAGCTTGTGAGACTCTAGTTCCCATTTCTTTGCTGGTTGTCAGTCAGGAGCTAATCTCAGTTCCTTGGAGCTGTTAATATTCCTCACCAAGTTACACACTCGATTTTCAAAGTCAGTACTGACATGACAAATCCCTTTTCACACTTGGAATCTCTGACTTCTACAACCAGCTGGTAAAAACTTTGTTTTCACAGGGCCCATGTGATTAGATTAGGCCAAACAAGATCATCTGTTTTAGGAGAATTACATACATCTGCAAAATTCTTTTGCCAATGTAACTAATATAATCATGGTAGAAACACCAGGTGTGCAGAGCCATGGAAACCATCTTAGAATTGTACCAAGTACAAACGTTTAGAGAAATAGTACAAGATAGTGAAGGTGGTGTGTACACAGGGAGCACAGAGGTACCAGGAGGCTATAAAGAAATTTTAACATGTGATTTTGTTGCTATAATTCAAAAATAATGTAAAAGGTGAAAGAATCAGTATCATGAAAAAAAAAGTTAAGAGACACAAAAAGGGACAAACATTGACCTACATTTTTAAAAACAATTGGCATATTATTTTCATCTCAGCACAGTGCTAAACACACAGCCCCTGTAACCATTTTTATCGTTATTAATATGAACACCACTCTGAAATTCTAACCATCACATAATTTTATGTGAGATAATTTGGAGATGTATTTCTTGAACTTTTTGCAAAATGTTCTTAGTAACTGTATTTCAGAAGTAGTTTCTACACAATAAAAAAGAATTTTTTTCCTACAAAAAAGAAAAGAATTTTTTTTCTTTTTCTTAACTCATTGGTACAAAATGGATCACTAATGTCTTTTTTTTTTTCTTAAGGGACCAGTGAAAATCATTCAGATGCACTATAATTAGCCATCCCAAACTACAGTGGGCCAGGGGCTGTAGCTCAGTGGTATAGTGCTTGACTAGCATGCAGCATGCATGAAGTCCTGGGTTTAATCCCCAGCATCATACTCACACTAAAAAATAACTACTTGGAAGTGTATGACTAATTCTGTTCTCATATGGGGCACTAATGCTACATGAAAATTATTTCAAGATTTAATTTAAATTTAAATTTTAAATTACTTTTAAGTAACTTCTAAATGAAAAAAATAATCTACTCTTACAATATCAGACATTACTAAATAATCACTAATAGATTTTGTGAAAATTTTACATTGTATAGAGTATTATTTTGCATTCTGAGGATCACTTCTTAGACGCAAGCCCAAAATAACCTCTGACAGAGTATCTAAGTTCATATTAGTCCAACCCATTATAACTTGAGCCTCAAAGAGGGCTTCAGTATATTGAAGTCAGTATCTGTGTTTCAACTTTTCACACATACAAACGTAATCTGAACAAGAGGAGCCTGTTCAGAAAGCACCTTTCCCATACCCTCCACTGATCACAAACCCCCTTCTTACAGGTGCACACACTTACTGTCAAGTTTTTAGAAATGCTGTGTTTACATCAACTGGAAAGACATGTAAAGTGTAAAGACTACATTGTGCATCCACTTTAGTTTCTTCTACTTGATTTTCATAACAGGCTTCCCATCCTAATCTCCAAAGAAAAGTTTCATATCACAGCAGAACAATGTCCTGTGTTGCAATCCAGGGGCCTGAGGTCTGGTCCTGGTTCCTGCTACTACCTACCTGAGTAATTTCAGATACATCTTTTAACCTTTCTCTCTCTGGTTCCTACTTTTCAATTAGTAAATCAGGTTGTTTTACATCATTTTTTCTCAAATATGTTTCATTCATGAGTGTTTAATGTCCGGTCCCGGCCGGCAGGAACCAGATGGCTCTCATTCGGCGTTTGACTGAGATTAAAATAGACCCACTGGTCTTAAGTTCTCCAAGCCCTTTATTTCTCCCTTTACCGCGGCTAAAGGCCTCCAAGCACTTCCCGCCTTCCCTCTTTTTGAGTCAAGGCTATTAACATTTAGAGTCCTTGTTTCTACTGCCACACTAGAGTCCCTATTTCTGCAGCCAAGGCTCTTACTACCTGCATCTTCTACCGCTGCTGATCTCTCCACCGTCTCTGCTGCTGATGCTTCTTCTTTGCTGGTTCTATACTTCTGTGCTTCTGTGTCAGCTTCTCTGACTCTGCGCTTCTCTGCTTTCCTCCTGACTGCTTTCTCCCCTGACTAGTCGCTACTCTCTTTATCCATTACAATAACCAATAGGGGTACAGTGCAAACACGTTTATCCAATTGTAACAAATGAGTGGCCAAATAGCTAGTCATGCGGTCAGGCAATTTGCTAATTACAAGCCAGCTGGGCCCCTTAGAGTTGTTTACCACCAATTCTTTTACAAGCCAGCTGGGCCTCATGTTGGGGTCGATCCCCAACAGTTTAATGCTAAAGAAAATTTGGGAATATTGGATTAAACCAAGCGTAATGGCTTGGATATGAAGTGTCCCCCAAAAGCTCCTGTGTTAATGCTAGGATGTTTGGAGGTGAATTGATCGGATTGTGAGAGCTGCAACCTAATCAGTCCATCCTGGTTTGAATGGACTGAGTGGTAACAGTAGGCAGGTGGGGCATGGCTGGAGGAGGTGGGTCACGGGGCTGTGCCCTGGAAGGTTTCATTTTTCCCTGTGGTCCCTTCCCCTCTTCTCCCTCTCTTGCTTTCCGACTGCCATCAATGGAGCTGTCTCCTCTACCACACCTTTTGATGTTCTGCTTCACCTTGAACCCAGAGCAAGGGGCTTGTGTGAGCATGGACCAAACTTTTGGAACCATGAGCCAAAATAAACTTTTCCTCCTTTACTTGTTCTTGTCAGGCATTTTGGTCGCACTGATGAAAGTCTGACTAATAGGCCAACTTAAACTTTCTTTAATGCAGGACTTCTCAGAACCTTTAACATAACAATGTACTGTAAATGTTAATGCATTATGCAGGATCCTTCAAACCTATGCCATCACAGAACTGTTATTAAAAAGCACTTAATGGAAACACTGTCAAGAACTGCTGAACCAACAGATCTCTGAATTACCGTCCAATACCATGATTCTCTAATGATTTTCAGGTTGTTGTTGGAATCCTTCAGGGACCACACTCATATCTTGATAACAGAGTTTAGGTCTACAGTCTTAGAAATCTGTCCAGGAAGCAAGAGATGCAGATACACGATTTTACAAAAAGTTTTAGTAATGCGAACTCAAATCCTAAATTATTTGAGAATGGAAATATAGTTACTTGTGCTGTTGCTGATATTATTACCACTTTGTGACATGCAATGTTTTGGACCACAAGAATGAACCATTTTAGACTTTACATTAATATTTTGATCTGACTTTACCAAAGTTGTTAAAATAAAAGTAAATTTATTTCTTTCCTTTCCTTTCTTTCTTTCTCTCTCTCTCTCTCTCTCTCTCCTTCTGTTTTGTTTTGTTTGTATCGGGGATTGAACCCAGGGGTGCTTTACCCTGGATATTTTTTATTTTTGAGACAGGATTTTGCTAAGTTGCCAAGGCTGGCCTCAAATTTGTGATTCTTCTGTCAGCCTCTTGAGTAGCTGGGATTACAGGTGTATGCCACCACATCAGGCCTAAATTTCTTTCTTTCTTTCTTTTTCTTTTTGGGAACTGTGGATTTAACACAGGGGCACTTACCACTAAGCTACATACCCAGTCCTTTTTCTTTTTTGAGACTGATTCTTTCTAAGTTGCTTAGGGCCTTGCTAATAAGTTCCTGAGGCTGGCCTCAAACTTGGGATCCTCCTGCTTCAGCCTCCTGAGTTGTTGGGATTACAGGCATGTGTCACCACATTTGGCTAATTTTCTATTTTTTAATGCACATAGATATATGAGAGGGAATTTATTAAGGGAATAGCTCACACAATTATGACAGATAAGTCCCGTGACAGGCTTTCTGCAAACTAGAGACCCCAGGATGCTGAGAGTATAACATATTTGACTTTTTAAAGGATGATGGTTAAAACTACTAAAGTGAGAAAAAGGTTTGTGAAGCAAGCTGTCACAAACTCTACAAGTCTACAGACACGTAAACTTTTTTATTAACTCTTACTGTCTACTTTTCTGAGGAATGATTCATTTATATATCATTTGTAATTTAAAAGGCTTATTTGTATCCCTGCTAAGTTGTTCCAGGTATTTTGTTTTATTTTTTTTTCTTTTCTTAGTCATTTTATTTTATTTATTGATTTATTATAATTACAAATGAAATTATACATCCACATAATATAATTTGGTTGATTTCATTTCCCAATACCTCCCCTTTACCTTCCCTTCTTCCTCCCCCAGACTCTCTTTCTCTACTCTACTGTCTGTCTTCTATTTCTGTGAGACTTCTTTTTTTTTTTTAATTCCTTTTATATTTCTAATTTTCACATATGAGAGAAAACATTTGACCCTTGACTTTCTGGGTCTGAATTATTTCAATTAGTATGATATTATCCGGTTCCATCCATTTAACAGTAAATGACGTAATTTCATTATTCTTTATGGATGAGCAAAACTCCATTGTGTTTTTATACCATATTTCCTTTATCTGTTCATCTGTTGACGGACACCTGGACTGGTTCCATACCTTGGCTATTGTGAATTGCACTGCTATGGAAATGGGTAGGCAAGTGTCACTGTAGTATGCTGACTTTAGTTCTTTTGGATAAATACCAAGGAGTCCTGTAGCTGGGTCACATGGTGGTTGGAGTCCTAATCTTTTGAGGGATCTCTGTACCGACTCTGTAGTGGTTATGCTCACTTTCAGTCCGCCAATAGTAAGCGCACGATCTTCCCTGCATCCTTGCCAGCATTTTTTTATTTGTATTGTTGGTGATTCCATTCTAACTGGAGTAACATGAAATCTCAGTGTAGTTCTGATTTGCATTCTGATTGCTAAACATGGTGAACAATTTCTTTTCATATATTTGTTGGACATTCATATTTCTTCTTTTGAGAATTGTCTGTTTAGTTCACTTGCCCATTCACTGATATTTTTGGTGTTATTTTGAGTTCTTCACATGTTTTGGATATTAACCTCTCTCAGAAAAGTAACTTACCAAGTCTTTCTCCCATTCTTTAGTTCTCTCTTCATGATCTTTATTTTTTTTATTTGCTGTTCAGATTTGATGCTGTCCCATTTATAGATTCTTGACTGTATTTCCTGAGCTTTAGATGTCTGAGGAAGTCAATGCTTGTTTCTATATATTGAAGAGTTTACCCTAAGTTTTCTTCTAGCAGTTGCAAAGTTTCTGGTTTAATTCCCCAGGTCTTTGATTCACATTGAATTGATTTTGGTTGCAAGGTGAGAGATAGTGATCTATTTTCATTTTTCTATATGTTAGTATCAATTTTCCCCATCTCCATTTGTTAGAAACACTTTCATTTCTCTGACATGTTTTTGGCACCTTTCTCAAGAATCAGATGAGTGTATCTGTGTGGGTTTGTCTGTGTATCTTCTATTCCTTTAGTTTATGTGCCTATTTTTATGCTATACTGTTTTTGTTACCATACCTCTGTGGTAAAATTTGAGATTGGGTGTTGCGATGCCTCCAGCGTTGCTCTTCCACTTTTATTTTTATATTCATTTGAAGTACATGTTAATTATAATGATATCTGTTTTGAACACTTTATCACATTGGATTTAACTTCCTGTGACACTCCTTTGACAGGCATTTAGATCAGTGTTTCTCAAATTATTGTATTTCATGCTTTAGTAAGATATAGATTTGTAAAATTGGAGGGGAATCCCCAATCATTGGACTCTGCTAAGTAAAGCACATTTAAAAGCAACTAGGAGGGACTGGAGGAGTGGCTCTGTGGTTAAGGCACTTGTCCAGCAAGTGCGACTATGCAAGTTCGAGCGAGTTCGGACCCCAGCACCACGTACACAACAAGGTCTCGGAGCAATGAAAGCCATGTGAAAAACTAAATAAAAATCATTTCTCTCTTTGTCTCTCCCTCACTGTCCTTCTCTCTTTTAAAAAATAAATAAATAAAAGCAACTAGGAGAGGAGGTTGGGGGAGTGGGCAAAAGCAGCTAGGATCTACTAAGATAACATCAGAATATGAGAGTTTATTGAAATTATTAATTTTTTTTGTAACAGGGATTCAACCCAGGGGTGCTTAACCGCTGAGCAACGTTCCAAGTCCTTTTTTGTATTTTATTTTGAGACAGGGCCTCACTAAATTTCTGAAGTTGGCCTTGATTTTGTAATCCCCCTGCCTCAGCCTCCCAAGCCTCTGGGATTAGAGGTGTGCACCACTGCACCCAGCAAGTTAACTGAATTTTAACTTCACAGAACGTTATCTGCATTGTTCCCTCTTTCACCAGTTTCACATGGATTAGGAAAAACTTCACCACAAATCTCCTTTGACCCAGGGACCGTCACTATTTCAGCTAAGCATGGAGGGTCTCCCTGCCTGGAAGAGCAGGATCCTGTGAGGAACATGACTTGCTCAGCATGGAATCTTCTGGCAGGTATTCTCTTGAAGCTGCCTCTAAGCTGTAGTGTGTGGGAGAAAAGCTGAGTTTTGTTAGTATCCTTTTTTTTTAGGGCTGAGGACCAAACTTGGGGCCTTTCGCATGCTAGGCAAGTGCTCTGTTAGTATCCCTTTTAATATTACTTGCTATTTCTTTTACGTTTTCTTTTTCTTTTTACTGCAGTGTTTATTTTCCCTTCTTTTCTTCACTGATTACAACTATTCTCTTGCATCCTTTATTTGACCTGAAAAACTCAGAAATAAAATTATACAACACGTCTCCAAAACTAAACTATGGAAAAGCTGATTTCTCCCTGTGAAGAAGTCAGGGGACAAAGGGCAGGCAAGGTGGGGTGGTTGTTCTAACCACCCTTTTTGAATCTGGTACATTAAATTTCTTTCACCATTGCCTCAGACTTTGCATGCCCAGCAAGGAAGCACTTTGAGTCAATTATTCTTTGAAATATTTCTTTCAGTGCCTCTGTGAGTTGGTGACATTTTCCTTGGCTGCCTCTCATGACCTATTTATAGTACCTGTTTTAAAAATATACCTGGTTTGACACTTCAGAGTCTATTAGAAATATGGGAACATGAATAGAAAAGGATATGAAAATTACAAAAAAAATCAACAAACCCCAAACAGTATGGTGTGTGTGTGTGTGTGTGTGTGTTCACCATATGAGGGTAGTTTTAAAATCTAGACTTCTCTTATCCCAAACAGTAGAGTCAAGGAAAGAGCTACTGAGCTGTATCTTGGTTTCTCCATTTGGTCAGAGTCCAAGAGGAAAAGTAAAGGTCAAACTGAAGAGGTATAGAATAGGAACCCACATATGTCCATTTTGCTCCTCGTATGTGGGCAACACAACTATGTCACCAACCTGGCACAGAAGGAGAGCACCCTTTGGATCGGGAAAAGACATTTTTTTCCATTATAAATGTTGATCAGCATGAGCTCTTCTTCCAGACATCTTTGTTCTATTTGCACTTCCTGGGTGCTAGAAAGGGGTTTCGCTGTTCGTGTGGCATCCCTCTCTCTCTCTTTCTTGGATAATTCCCAGACAGCTACCTTCCTAAACCTCTTTATGGGCTCTTGATGGACAATCAATACATTTCACACAAAAAGACCAAAAAAAAAAAAATAAAAACTGGAGAGATCATCCTTCTTTTGGGTAAGTTACCTGTTTCTTAGAAAAATTTTCAAACTATATATCAAATTGGGTAAAATCCATTGCTTTCACCAGTATGAGGCAAGTAAACATGACTTCAGTCTTGTTTCCTTTATCCTCTCCTTGCCGCTCTCAATTATCTGCAAAGCATCATAAAGAGGTGTTTTAATTTACACTGCAGTCCCAATTAACCGTGGTTTTTGCTTTGCAATATTTAAATCACCCACAGTCAGCTCTGGTTTAAAAGTGCTATGTGGAAATTTTCAGAAATGAATAATTCATAAGCTTTAAATTCTGTGCCATTGTGAGGAGCATGATGAAGTCTTGCATGATCCCACTCCATCCCACCAGTGTCCCTTTAACCAGCATATTCACACAGTATATGCTGCCCGTCCATTGGTCGCTTGAATAGGCTTTGTGCAGGAAAAAAAAAAAACACAGGGTTCAGTGCAGTCTGTATCTTCAGACCTCCAACATGGATCTTAGAAAGTATCTCCCATGGATAAAGGGGACTACTGTATTTGAACAGGAATTATGGCCCCATGATTCAAAATTTCAAAACATAAAGGGAAACCCGGGGCTGGGGATGCTTGCTTCTTGCTTTCCCACAAGGTTTATCTGAAGAGGGTTTCTTTTCTTAACCAGCCTCTGACCTTGTCCTTTTTCCCTCCCATTGGAATGGAGTGAGTTATATGATTGATGAGTTTGAGACAAAGATGGACAAACTGGTCTTCCACCGGCAGAAAGTTGAAATTAGACCCATATCTTTCTCCTTGCACAAGAATCAAATCATAATGGATCAAGGAGCTTGGTATTAAAACAGCTACATTGCAACTGATAAAAGACAAAATTGGTCCAACACTTCAACATTTGGGAGTAGGCAAAGACTTTCTCAACAGGTCTCCGAAAGTAAAGGAAGTAAAGTCAAAAATCAGTGAATGGGATGCCATAAAGCTAAAAAGCTTTTGTACTGCCAAGGAAACAATCAAAAGAATCAAGGGGTTTCCTACAGAAATGGAGAGAATCATGGACTATGATTCCTCAGACAAGGGTCTCATATCCAGAATCTATAAAATCCTCAAAAATGTCAACTACAAAAACACCAACAGTCCAATTGATAAATGGGCCAAAGAGCTAAATAGAGACTTCTCACCAGAGGACATTGATCAAGCCAATAAATACATGAGAAAATGCTCTAAATCACTAGTATTCAGAGAAATGCAAATGAAAACCACATTAAGATATCACCTTACACCAGTCAGAATGGCAAAGATGAAAAAAATAAACAGCAATAGAGGCTGGAGGGGATGTGGAGAGATAGGCACACTAACACACTGTTGGTGGAGCTGCAGACTGGTACAGCCCCTCTGGAAAGCAATATGGAGAATCCTTAAAAAATTAGGGATGAGTCCACCATATGACCCTGCTATTCCACTCCTGGGTATCTTTCCAGGGGACTTAGAATCAGCACATTACAGTGACACAACAATATCGATGTTCATAGCAGCACAATTTACTATTGCTAGACTATGGAAACAACCCCGATGTCCCTCACTGGAAGAATGGATCCAAAAACTGTGGTACCTTTATACCATGGAATATTACACAGCAATTAGAAACAATGACATTGCAGCCTTCGAGGGTAAATGGATGGCTATGGAAGAGATCATGATGAGTAAAATCAGCTTAACCCAGAGATCTAAGGGTCGATTTGTCTCCACTCATCTGTGGAGGTGGGGACTAGACCCTGGATAATGAGAAAGTTGGTCTAGTAGCATGAGTTAAATCCAGATAAGATGTAATGCTTTACAATCTAATACTTTTTTTAGAGTTATAATGGGAAGGGGAAGGGAGGGATAAGGGAGGGTAATTGGAGGGGGCACTCCTGGGGATAAATGCAATATCCAGAATATATACACATTTTATATTATTTCGTTAAAATCTTGTAAGGTTGCTCAAAAAAAAAAAAGATTGATGTGTAGAGCTCAATCCTCTCCTTCCTTCTGGGAGCCAAGCTGACTCTAGATAACAAAACTATTGCTAACTCTATGTTGAAACATATGGAGGGGCAGTCCACTGTGGGAGGGCTTGAAGGTGCCCCACCTAGGTGGATGAAACCACCTGCTCCTGGGCTTTAGTATTAGGAAATCCACTCTTGGCAATGCCTGAGTTGTATTCTCTGATATGAGCTTTATCAATATATGTGATATTTTGAAACTCCACACTTCTTTGCTGTCGATCACAACATATCCTTCCAGAGATATAGATACATATAAATCCTCTACCCCCTTTAAAAAAATAAGTAGTGGTATATTAAATATACTGCCCTACATCTATATCATTTAATATCAGGACAGAACAAACTCATTATTCTTTTTCTTTTTTTAAAGACAGAATAGAGAGAATCAATTTTATTTAATTTTTCTTTTTTTTTTTCTGATACTTAATTGTGTAGTGCTGGAGTTTGAACCTGGGTCCTCACACATGCCAGGCAAGCACTCTACTGCTGAGTCACCACTCCAGCTTCCTCATTTTTCTTTATTGGTGCATAGAATTCCATTATGTGGAAGGATCATAATTTAATCAGTCCCCTGTTAATGAAGAGCAAGACTTTTTCCAATATTTTGCTATTAATAATATGCTATAGTGAATGATTTTTTTATATTTGTCATCATTTTTAATGATGCAAATATTGCCTAGTTGACAAAATCCTACAATCAGAATTGCTGGATCAAAAATTTACATGTGTAATTTGGATGCATTTCAGTCTTCATAATTAGTCAGCTGAGCAATCTGCCTTATCATACAGCATTTATCAACTGTGGCTTTTTAATATATCTTAATATGGAGTAGGATTTTTTAAAGTGATTTCTTAATAGTTTGCTGTTTATATCTTAACTGAGATTGCATTAAATTAATACATGAAAGTTAGTTCTTCTTTTGATACATTCTTCTGGTTATTCATGGTTCATTTTATCTCTTAGTAGAGTTTTAAAGTTTTCTTCACAAACATTTCAAATGATTCTGAAGTTTATCCCCAATTATTTGTTATTTTTATTTTTACCCAGATTTACCAACTGTTAACACTTCGCAACATTTGTTTTATTCTTTCTCAATAGAGATATACTTTTTCCTGAATCATGTGAGATAATTGCTCTTATTATGCCCCTTTTCCCTTCAGGCTTCCAGTTCTTTCCTATAAAGATATTCCTCATTTATAACAGTACAGTAATAAAACTTAGTAAATTTAACATTGATACAGTAGTAGTATTTAATTTGCAGTCCATACTCCAATTTCTTCAATTGCCTCCAAAATGTCTTTTGTAGCAATTTCTTCCTATTCTGGGACAGGACATATCCATCCAGGATCACATATTACATTTATTGTCATGACTCTGCACTTTCTTTTAGATCCTCAATCTTTCATAAAAAATGCCATTTTAAAGAGTATGCATCTGTCATTTGGGTTTGTCTGTTGCATTCTCACAGTAAGATTCGGGATATAGACTTTTGGCAGAAGAAGATAAATGCTATTGTGTTTTCAAGGTATCAAAGTCACAGGCTCATTTATATTCACTTATTTCTTGTTTTGGCATGCTAATTGTGATTGTTAACCCATTTGTTCTGTCATGTATTCTAATTGGTTGATACATGTGTGTTTATGTATATTTGTAGGTATGTGAATATGTGTATATTTCTGATTTTGATGTTGAATTTTTTATCCAGCTATCTGCTGAGAGACATGGGTTTCTTGCATTCTTCATATCCTACAAGAAAAGGCTCTGTCTGCTTCCATCCTGACACTCTTTTCGTGTTGTTGGACAATTGTGGAAGATTCAGCTAGTGCCTTCTTCCAGAGCTGAGGATAAGGTCATTTACTGTCCAGAATTGCAGCTCTGGAAATCCACCTGCAACATTTGTTTGACTGTCTTGACATTTTATAATGTCTGATAATAGAATATCTTTTATCCCCAAAGCCCCTCAACATTGGGCTAATTTTTAAGAAATTTGATGTATCTTCCATATTCTCTACCATCCATAGGCATTGGGTATTGTTGAGTATTGAAACAGACTCCTAAAAACAAAGCAACAACAACACAAAAACTACTCATGAAGATTTCCAGTTCTACCTCCTTCAGTTCCTTCTGGTATGCACACCTTAGTTAGGCAATTTGGCTACAATGCATCTATCACCAGAAAGGAATCACTTCTTTTCAATCTCTTCCTGGGTGGCGATTGGGGATGTGAGGTTCTGTAGATTTATTGGGATTCTATCCCAACTACTTTTCTTTCTTTCTGTTTTCAGCAACGGTGCCAGCCTAGTTGGTATGCCCTCCAAGAAGCTGCTAGCCAAATGGGGCATGGAGGATTCAAACTTAATTCTAATTCAGATACCAGGATTCTCTTTTTGAGTATTTTTTTAAAGAGAGAGGGACAGTAAGAGAGAGAAAAAGACAGAATCAATTTTGTTTAGTCTTTCTTGTAGCCTTCAATGCTCCGATACTTCGTTGTGTACATGGTGCTGAGGTTCGATCGCATCCTCGTGCATGCCAGGCCAGCACTGCAACCACTTAGCCACCACTCCAGCCCCTTTCTTTTTTAATTGATATGGTCCTAGACCATAAGGTAAGAACTGCTATTTGAGTCAAAATTTTTAAAAATTTTTTATTAAGGAGTTGAGTTATTGTGCAATCATAAATGCATATGAAGTAACAATATGATATGCATATGTTGTTAAACCAAAACTACCCCTGCATTACCCACACCCTAGTCTCTTGATTCTTCTATATCTCACCCCTACAAATGATATAAATGCTTAGATTGTGAATTTTCCAGAATTAAATGATTGCATAAGTATTATTTGGATTCTCAGGGGAGTAAGAGTATGCTACATTGTTGATTGTCTACCTAGATCCCTCCCTACAGTCCCTCCCTCCTCCCTCCCCTTCACTCCCCTCCGCTTCCCCACACACCATATCTATGGCTGCCATAGATTATGTGTTTCTATACCTTTGCTGGGTCTAATACATGAATTTGTTGAGTCAACATTTTTGTCACTGTGATCAAATGAAATGACAGGAACAAAAAGTTTGTTTTGGGCTCATGGTTTCAGAGATCTGTCCTTAGATAGCCTACTCCATTGCTCTGGGCCTGAGGTAAGGCAGAACATCATGATGGAAGGGTGTGGAGGAGAAAAGCGGCTCAGAACATGGCAATAAGGAAGCAGAGATAGCGCTCCACTCATCAGAGACACACCTCCAGTGACCTACTTCTTCCAGTCACCCCCTATCTACCTTACGTTATGGCCTAATTAATCCATGTCAGTGAATGCAGTGACTAGGTTAAAGCTCTCATAACTCAATCATTTCACCTCTGAACTTTCCTGTAGTGTCTCACACGTGAGCTTTTTGGGGGCACCTCAGGTCTAACCATAAGAACCATAAAGTCGAGTACACTGCTCACCAAATTCCCCTATAGTGACACACTTGGACCAAAGTATGTGACATAATGGGGTATGTGAACTTATTAAAAATACCTTTGTCAATCTTGCCCCTAACTTTTTCAGAATAAATGTCTGAGTTCAAGAAGAATATGATTGGAAAAAAGTGAAGTGATAGCTATTGGACTGGCTTTTGTAGCAATGGAGCGAGAGCCATGGTCTCTGTACCAGGGAAGGAAGACTCTGGAGGAGGGGGTGGAGATATTAAGGATCTCTTTTGTCTGTTTCCTGAAGGTTTCAGTACACCTGAAACCTTCCTCATGAAAAAAAATGCTCAAAAATTCTGTTGTGTGAATCTCCTGTAAACCATGAGAAATGATGACAGAGTAGAAAAGATGACTTTTTAAAATTTTTTTTTATAAAGAGGGGACAGAGAGAGAGAGAGAGAAGAGAGAGAAGCAATCTTTATTTAGCTTTTCATGTGGCTTTCATTCCTCAGACACTTTGTTGTGTATGTGGTGCTGGGGTTTGAACTCGGGTCCTTAACCACTGAGCCACTGCTCCAGCCCTGAAAAGATGACTTTTTAAAGTTTTTATTTTTATCAGAGAGAATATGGGGAAGAATAAAAGCTGAATTCTCATCTTCTCTGGTGAGCAGTTAATGGATGACACCTAACCCCATCATTTTGGTGTGATGAACATTCGGGGATTACTTTAGTATTACGATGCAAACTATACCCAGGGGTGAACCTGGTGGTAAGCTATGATTACTTTTTCTTTGCTATGCAAATTTTTGCTGAATTCTAGAGGGGTTGGGATCTAACACGCAAGTGGAAAATTTGGCCCTAGAATTATTTTTCTATGTATTTTCCACCAATTAATCTCCAAATTCTTCATCATTGTCTAAATCTCTTTTCAAAACTTTCATAATTGTTGTGTATTTATTCTCTCATGTGATGAAGGTGGTTGATGGTGTAACGGACAGGAAGGCAGAATCCATGCATACTGAGAAAGGTAAGTTGGAGAGACAACGAGAAAGTTATTTTCTGATTGCAGCTGTTTTCTCAGTGAAATAAAAAACAAGTTAATTAGTGAGAGTGAGAAAGGCCAAGGGTTTGGAAATTCAAGAAGACAGGAGAAAGTGTGAGACAGCTGTAGAGGAAACTGAGAATAAGTAAACAAGGGAAATGAAATAGGATTTCTCATGTGTACGGAGGCGCTCTTTAGATTTGTGATCACGAATTTACAGTAACAACCTTCAGCATTTTGGGTGGTTTTCCACAGTCATTTTCAGCTGCTCAGATTTCAATCCAGAGAGCATCTGGCAAAGCCTTCTATCAGAGGTGGAGACTACTCCAGCCGCAATTCTTCATCTGCAAAATAGTTATGGCTCCCTTAGTAAGGTGGGATATAAATAAGATTAGGAATACAAAAGAAATTTGTCTAGGACCAGAACATAATGGTTTTTTGTTTGTTTTTTTTCTTCTTCCCATTCTTCCTCTTTTCCTCCTCCTCCTTTCGAGAGAAAGAGAGAATCAATTTTTATTTTTTCATCTGGCCTGTGTTTCTGTGACACTTAGTTGTGTATGTGGTGCTAGGGTTTGAACCCAGGTCCTCACATGTAAGGCAAGCCCTCTAACCACTGAGCCTCTGCTCCAGCCCAGTTGTTGGTTTTAAAATGCAAATTTAAAAATAATTATAATCATTGTTGACAGTGTTAATAATTTAACACTTGATCAACCTTTTATTTATCATAAATACTATTATAGTCATTTAACAATTCAGAAAGGCAAGTAATTTAAAAACTGATTCTTTTTCTTAATTTTAAGTGCCAACCTCTTTGTCATTTCTTTAGATTTCATATGACTTCTCTAATTGGTCAGTTCATGATCATACAATATGCTTCAACAAGGTCCATTTTGTATCCCTTAGGTGCCTATACCAAGTCATCTGTCAGAAATTTTAGCACAATTGTGATCCAATTTATCCCCTACACTGAAAGCTCTTGTGCTTGTAAGAGATAAAGAAAAATAACCTAATATGGCTTGAATAAAAAGATAAATTTGTTTATCTGAAATATCCTCAGGTCACTGACTCCAGGTACAGCTGGATCAAGGGTCTATTGATGTCAGGCTTTCTCTTTCTCTTGGCTCTACTTTCCTTTGTAGTTGATTTAATTTCTTCTCATTGCAGAAGAGCTTTCTCCACTCAGATTAGCTACAAATTTACTGCTTAAATTTAGCAAAAGTCCTGTGATCCTCATTGGTGTAACTTGGGTCATGTGGACTATTCACTATTCTTTCATTGGCCACCCCATTCTTGGGTTTTGTGCGCTGAAGGTGGCTACATTTGAGCCACAAAGACCCAGCATGAGGAAGTGGTAATGTCCCATAGGAGAATCAGGGTGCCATAATCAGTTGAGGAGGAGCACCCAAGCTTCAGGTGTTTTGTACGTCCACTTTGTTACCTGTGCAGCTGTTTATATTTCTATTTAGTGGCTGCTTTTCTTCACTGGAACACAGAATCTCACTCAGGGTTTTTTTTTTTTTTTTTTTTTTAAAGAGAGAAGGACAGTGAGAGAGAGAGAGAAAATCAATTTTTATTGGGTTTTTCACGTGGCTTTCATTGCTCTGACACTTGTTGTGTACGTGGTGCTGGGGTTTTAATGTACTTGCGCATGCGGGGCAAGTGCTATAACCCTTGGGGCATTGCTCCAGCCCCTCATTCGGAGTTCTTGACATAGCAAGGTTCTGGTTCATGTCTAGCATTTTGTCAATGGAACTAGGAGGAACAAAAAGGCATTTGCTGAGTTTCTGTTTTATACTCTGCCTCCTCAAAAAGGCCAGGTGGGAAGGAGCTCTGAAATTTTTATACCAAGAGTGGGAGAGAAGATGAACTTGGCACATGTTTTAGAATCTGGCCCCTCTGACCTCTGCTTCCCTCATCAACTTCTGGGCTCTTGTCTTTCCCCACTTTGTTCTGAGAAAGAAAGTGCTTTACAGCTTGTATGCTCGTCCTGACTAGTCCATTTCATAAGCGGTGACTTCATTATTCAGGTCAGGAACAAGTGGCTCCATTGGGCTCTCTCCTCTCCAGCCCCTGCAGAAGCAGGATGGCCGTGTTTTGGTTTCTTCCTGGGCTGTGAGAGCAGCTTCATGCTGCCACCATGTGCGTCTTCTTAATTACTTTCTCACACAGCTTTGATGTGTTCTGCTATTTTTCTCTAATCATATCGCTTTCCTCAGGACTGGGAAATCAGGGAATTTCCTCTCTCCAGTTAAGAGTAGAGCTTCTCTGAAGCAGTGGTTCTTTGTCCTTGACAAAAATAAAAAACAGCTCTTGTAGGTCTTTGTTACTCAAACCTGGCTTCTCCTGCACTCACCCATGGAGCAAGGCTGTTACGCATGGCTTCAGAAATAGTGAGCATAGGGTAGGTGCAAGATTTTCAGCTATATTAACAGTCATCCTGAAACAAGTAACACAAACAAACTGCATTTTTCTAAACCAGTAGTCAAAGTTAAACCAGCTCCCACTCACTATTTTACCTTGATGGAAACAATCTCTGTTCGTCCGAGGCTCACATGCAGTGTAGGGAGAGGATTTGTTCACCTGTTGCTGCATTTCCTTCTGCCAGGACAAGGTTTGCTCCAGACCTATCTAAATCAGGAGTCCCATAATGACTGATGAGGAGGGTGGCAGCTCTTGTCCACTTGGTGCCTTAGTCTATCAGTGGCAGGTGTGTGAAGTGACATGTGTCTTTTCCTCTTGTTTGAAAAAAACCTAGGTGAAACTCATCACATGCTTATTCATTGTTAAGTATCCAACTCCGTGGGATTTTAGTATATTCATAAAGTTGTGCCACTGTTTAATTCCAGAAAATTTTCCCCACCCCAGAAAGAAGCACTGTATTCGTTAGTGGCCAATTCTCACCTCCGCTATCCCTAGTCTCTGAAACCACTCACTGGTCTACATGCTACATCTATGGATTTGCCTATTTTGCACATTTCATATAAATAGAATCATACAATATATAACATTTTGTACCTGGTTTCTTTCACTTGCCATGATGTTTTCATGGTTTGTCAAGAACTTCATTCCTTTTTAAAATTGAGTAATGTTTCATATTATGATTATGCCGTATTTTGTTTATCCATTCATCAGTTGATGGATATTTGAGTTGTTTCTACTTTTGAGCTATTATGAATGATACTGCCATGAACATTCATGGACAGGTTTTTTATGTGAAAATGCACTTATTAATTCCCTTGGGTAAAATCTAGGTATAGAACTGCAGGGCCACATGGCAGCTCTGTTCAGCTTTTTGAGGAAATAAGTTTTTTCCCCAAATATGCTCTACCACTTTCATTCACAATATATGAAGATTTCAATCTTCACATCCTTGCCAACGTTTGTTATGTTTATCTTTTTTATTATACTCGTTTTGGTAATGGGATATCATTGTGGTTTTTCCCTGTTGACTGCTGGTGTTAAATATCTTTTCTTGTTCTTATTGACCTCCCATTTGTACATCTCTCTCTTTTTTTTTCCATTTGTACATCTCTATGGGATAAATGTCTACTCAAATATTCACCCATTTTAAATTTGGATTCTTTGTTTTTAAAACTTTATTGTATCTTTTAAAAACTATTCTTTGGAATAGTTTTACATTTACAGAAATGTGAAGGATTTCTTTACACCATGTACTTAATTTTCCCCATTATTAACACAACAATATGGTGTGTTTGTTATAACTAATGGGTGAATATTGATGCATTATTGCTGACTAAAGCCCAGACTCTATGAAACTGGGTGCACCTCTATAATCCCAGAGACTCAGGAGGCTGAGGCAGGAGGATTGCAAGTTTGAGGCCAGCCTCAGCAACTTAACAAAGCCCTAAGCAACTTAGACCCTATTTCAAAATTAAAAATAAAAAGGGCTGGTGATGTAAAGAGACTTTAATTCCCAGTGGTTTTAGAGGCTGAACCCAGGGCTCAAGGTCATGTTAAGCACCTGCTCTGCTACTGAGCTATTTCTCCAGCCCTCCATTGATAGTTGTGAGGAATACTGGTCAAATATTTTTCAGAGTGTGCTGTCAGGATTTCCTGTTTTTGTCATGAGTAGGCTGGAGTTACATGTATTATGCACAAAGACTATACCATTATTATTGTTATTATTTTTAGAGAAAGGGACAGTGAGAATGAGAAAGACAAAATCAATTTTTATTTAGTTTTTCATGTGGCTTTTTTTGCTCAGAAACATTGTTGTGTACGTGGTACTGAGGTTTGAACCCGTGTACTGGCGCATGCCAGGCAAGCACCGTAACCACTGAGCCACTGCTCCAGCCCAAGACTATACCGTTGTAATGTCATTGTCATCACACACTGTCGACATGTCCTGTTATTGTTGATGATGATTTCACTCACAGTGTTTGTCCAGTTTGTTCCCATCAGCTTTTCGGATGCTGTGACTGAAAGCCCTGACAAGAGCAATTTTAAGAGGAAAAGTTTATTTAGGGGCCCATGGTTTCAGAGGTCCAGGTCCGTAGAAGGCTGGCTTCATTCTTCTTGGCTTGAGGCGAGGCTGAACATCATAGTAGAAGAATGTGGCAGAGGGAATTGGGTCAAGGCATGGCTCCAGGAAGCAGAGCAGAGCGGAGACTCCACACCAGATACAAATATATACCCCAAAGACATGCCCCCAATGACCCACCTACTCCAGTCGCACCCTGCCTGCCTTCAATTGCCAGTTAATCCCTATCAGGCGATTAACTCACTGATTGGGTTAATCTGCTTATAACCCAATCATTTTACCTCAGCCTTTTTTGCACTGCCTTACATATTGAGCTTTTGGGGGACACATTTCACCCAACCCATACCATTCCCCACACCCCCTTTTCATACCATACTCTTTGCAAGAAGTCTCTATGCAAAGCCTGAATCTAAAATCTAAGGGAATATGTGCCACCTCTTGAGGGTGGAATTTTTATATATGCATTATTTCTAATTCTTTTGCATGTGATATTTTTTCTCCACTTCCTCATTATTTAATTTGTTTTCATATGGACTTATGGGTATTTATTTTATGATTTAATTTATAATTCAGTACTAATTTATCCTATTGCTTAACTTGTTCTAGCTTTGGTCGTCAGGAGTTCTTTTGGTTGAATTCTGTGTCCCCTTGATATATCCCTGTCAGTGTGTGTGGAGGAGGGGAGCACTTCCTTACTTTTAAGATGGCCCAGGTTCATCTTGTACGTTTCTTGAATCTAGTCCTAGTTATTTCTTGAAGAAGCTTTGTTCTTTCATTGCTGTCATTGGAATCAGAAGACAAGATCTTAGTGTTACTTTATATGCATTTATGAACATATAAATACAACTCAATTCATCAATTAAAAAAAGAAAAGAAGGGGCTGGAGCAGTGGCTCAGCGGTTTTGGCGCTTGCCTGGCAAGCATGAGGACCCGGGTTCAAACCCCAGCACCATGTACACAACTAAGTGTTGGAGCAATGAAGCCCATGTGAAAAACTAAATAAAGTTATAAAATTGTTTCTCTTTTTCTCTGTCTCTCTCACTGTCCTTCTCTCTTAAAAAAGAAAAGAAAAAAATCTGGGTTCTAGTGTTATTTTTATTTTATTGCTAAATGGTAAGACTTCTTTATATGTTAAAGATACAAGTCACAAGGTGCCCAGGACACTGCTCAAGGACCCCACACTGAGACCCACCCTGCTGCTGAGTGGGCCCATGCAGTCACCCATGACACTGCCAAGGACCTCTGCCCAGAGCCACCCAGCTGCAGTGCATACCCACAAGGTCCAGATATATTGGTCCTATCCCCACCACAAAGGATCCCAGATCCCAGTGCCATGCATGGGTAGGCTGGTTCTGGACCACCCCACACCTCCGGGACCCCAGGACCCAGCAACAAACCCCTGTCATTCAACAACCTGAAGGCTGCCTTGCAACCCCACCAGGTTCCAGATCTGTATCTGGGAGCCTAGATCCTAAAGGTGAAGCAAAACAAGGCTCCAGACAGAACCAGCTTTCTGGAAGAAGGTGGTCATCAGAGAGTTGGTGTCTGACCTGGTCCATTGATCTACAAGGAAGACCTGCCTTGCTTCCACACAGAGAACCTCATTTCAAAGATCCAGAAGAAGCTCTTCAAAGATAAGGAATTAAGCTAGAAAAGGTTCACCTCAAGCCCACAACTCCCCTACCAAGGAGCCAATGGGTAGGGAGCAGGATGAATACCTAGAAAAAACTGTCCATCCCAAATTGGCTGAGTTTACCTTCTTCTCAGCAGGGCATGGATCCTTCTCCAAAATAGATCATATTCTAGTTCACAAAGGAAATCTCAGCAAATACAAAAAAGAAGATATTATCCCATGTATTCTATCAGACCATGATCTTAGCAATTAACAGTTAAAATTATAACATAAAATACGTATGTACATGGAGATTGAATAGACTCCAATGAAATGAAGAACAGGTCCAAGAAGACATAAGAGCAGAAATCAAGAAATTCCTGCAAGTGAATGAAAATGAAGACACAACATATCGAAACCTCTGGGAAAGCATGAAAGCGTTCTTAAGGGGAAATTTTATGGCACTGAGTGCCTACATTAAAAATCAGAAGATCCAAAATAAATAAACTTATGTTCCACCTCAAATCCCTACAAAAGGATGAACAGTCTAAGCCCAAAGACAGCATAAGGCAGAAAATAATCAAGGTTAGAGCAGAAATCAATGAAATCGGGAACAACAACAAAAAGAAAGAACAGAATAAAGAGTTGGTTCACCAAAAAAATAAAATTGATCCCTAGCCAATCTCATTAAAAGGAAAGAAATGAAGTAAATCAACAAAATCACCAACGAAAAGGGTCTGATCACCACTGACCCCATGGAAATCCAATGGGTTATTAGAACTTATTTTGAAAAAAATATACTCCTCTAAATTAGATAATCTGAAAACATGGATAAATATCTAGACATTAGCAACATTCCCAAATTGACACAGGATGATAATGAAATCCTAAACAGCCCAATAACAGGCACTGAAATCAATATACCATTAAAAGCCTTCCAAAGTGGGCTGGAGCAGTGGCTCACTGGTTAAGGCACTTGCCTGGCATGTGCAAGGACCCAGGTTCAAACCCCAACACCCTGTACACAACGAAGTGTCAGAGCAATGGAAGCCAAATGAAAAACTAAATAAAATTGATTCTTAAAAAAAAAGGGGTGGGGTGGGGATTTAGCTCAGTGGCAGAGCACTTGCCTAGCCCGTGCAAGGCCCCAAGTTTGGTCCTCAGCCCTGGGGAAAAAAAAAAAAAAACTTCCAAAGAAGAAAAGCCCAGGACTTGATGGATTCCCTGTTGAAATTTACAATGCCTATAAGGAGGAGCTAATACCTCTTTCCTTATTAAGCTATTCCAGAAATTGAAAAGGATGGAAGTCTCCCAAACACTTTAAGAGGCAACCATAACTCTGATACCAAAAACCACAACACACATCAAAAAAAAAAAAAAAAAAAAAAGAAAAAAGAAAACTACAGACCAATATCTCTGACACAAAAATCCTTAATAAGCTTCTACCAAATTACATTTGAAAACACATCAACAAGATAATTCATCATGACCAAGTGGGCTTCATTCCAGGGACACTAGGCTGATTCAACATACACAAAACAATATATGTGATTCGTCATTTAGACAGAATTAATGACAAAAATCATATGATCATCTCAATTGATGCGGAAAAGGCCTTCAACAAAATCCAACACCTATTTATGCTTAAAACTCTGGAGAAGATAGGGATCAAAGGAATATTTCTTAACTACGTAAAGGTCATATATTATAAACCCACAGCTAGTATAATACTAAATGGAGAAAAGCTGAAAGCATTTCCACCAAACTCAGGAACAAGATGAGGCTGCCTGCTCTCACCACTTTTATTCAATATAGTCCTTGAGATTCTAGCCAGAGCAATCAAGCAAGAGAAGGAAATCAAATGGATTAGAAGAAGTCAAACTATCCTCTTTTGTTGATGACGTGATCCTATATCTGGAGGACCCAAAAAACTCCACTAGAAAACTGCTTGAACTTTCAAACAGATTTAACTAAGTGGCAGGTTACCAGATCAACATCTATAAATCAATAACTTTCCTATATGCTAACAATAATAGGGCAGAAGAAGAAATCAGGAAATCAGTCCCATTCACAATATCTTCAAAAAGAATAAAATACTTGAGAATTAATCTAACAAGAGAAGTAAAAGATCTCTACAATGAAAATTATAGAACACTGGAGAAATAAATTGAAGACCTGAGAAAATGGTAAGACATTCCATGTTCAATATAATTAAAATGGACTTTTTGCTGAAAGTCCTGTACAGATTCAACATAATCCCCATCAAGATACCAAAGTCATTCTTTACAGATATAGAAAAACCAGTTCTCAAATTCATTTGGAACAACAAGAAACTCAGAATAGCCAAAACATTAATAAGCAAGAAAGATGCAACAACTGGTTTTGCCATACCAGATCTAAAATTATGCTATAGATCTGTAGTAACAAAAACAGCATGGTACTGGTATTAAATAGTGTTCTAAATCACGAGTAAGAAGAGACATGCAAATCAAAACTACGTTAAGATTTCATCTCACTCCAGTCAGATTGGCAAAGATGAAGAATGTAAACAGTAACAGACGCTGGAGGGCTTGTAGGGAGATAGGAACTCTAGCACACTATTGGTGGAACTGCAGACTGTACAGCCACTCTGGAAAGCAGTGTGAAGATTCCTCAAAAAATTAGGGATGGATCCACCATAGAACCAAGCTATCCCTCTTCTGGGTATTTTCCCAAAACAGAATCAGCACATTACAGTGACACAGCAAAATCAATGTTCATAGATTCTCAATTTACAATAGCTAAATTGTGGAATCAACCCAGATGCCTTTCACTGGATGAATTGATCCAAAAGCTCTGATACTTATATACAATGGAGTTCTATTCAGCTGTTAGAAACAATGATATTACAACCTTTGAAGGTAAATGAATGGCAATGGAAGAATTATACTGAGCTAAATTACCCAAACCTGGAAACTCAAGGGTCAAAATTTTTCTCTCCTTTGTGCAGGCTAGAACAAAACTCAGGCTTGGGTGAAAGGTAGTCACGCTCTTGTACTAGACCCACCAAAGTTGAAGCAACACATAATCTAGGGGAACCTAGATCTATGTGGGAACGGGGGTGGGGAAGGGGAAAGGAGGGATGAGAGGGAATGATCTAGGCATGGAACCAACAGTGGAGCTTTCTCTACTCACCCGAGAAGCCAAATAATAGTTATCCAATCATTTAATTTTGAATAAAAAAAGATAGATATAAGTCTCTAACCATTGATATACGATTGATTTTTAAAATATTTTTGTATTATCTTTTCATTTTCTTAATAGCGTCCTTTGAAGCCCAAAAGTTTCAAATGTTGATGAAGTTCAATTATCTATATTTTTTTCTTTTGTCACTTCCATTCTTGGTATTCTAAGAAGTCATTGCCTAATTCAAAATGATGAATGCCTATGTTTTTTTTAAAGAGTTTTATAGCTTTAGTTTTACCATTAGTTCTTTGCTCTGCTTTGTGTTAATTTCTGTTTATGTTGTGAAATAATGGTCCCAATTCATTCTTTTGCCCAGCATCGTTTGTTGAAAATAATATTCTTTCCCCTATTGAATTGTCTTCACACCCTTGTCGAAATGAAAGGATCTATTTCTGGATTCTCAACTCCGTTCCACTGATCTATATGTCTACCTTTAAGCCAATACCTCACTGTGTTTATTGGTATAGTTTTGTTGTGACTTGAATTTTGCAGTAATATAATTAATATCATGCATGTATGTAATCCTGCTGGTGATATGCAAGAGGCTGCCCAGGTGACTTTACCCAGAGTTGTCCAAATTTTTGTTGTGCTCCCAATCTGGACTGAAATCTTTATTTGCTCACCACAGAAGGAAGGCATACTGGGACTGCAAAATTCCTTTAGGGCGTGACAACATGGGTGTGATGACATGGTGTGGTATTGGTCAGATGTGTAAACTAAGCAGCTCCAAGTAGATACAAAGTCACCAGTATGATAAAGGGTGAGAGCTTTAGGTGTAAGACATGAAATTACTGCCAAATATCATTTCTGGGAAGCTCTTAGAGTTACTGTCTCCTAGGGCATAGCCTGCAGGGGACAGGAGAGGCCACCCTTCCCTCAGCCCTTCTGCCTCCCAAGCCATTCCTGTTGGCTCTCTGCTCTAAATACTTGACTCTGCAAGGTCTACGACAGGTGTACAGTGTTGCCTGCTCTTGGTGTCCACCGAAACAAACCCATTTTGAAAGGGTGCTTCACTTCTTCGTTCATAGAAAGAATGCTTGCCATGATTGTGTATCTGAAAACAAATGGTCTTTTAGATGTGTTGAATCATTATCTCCTTGGTCTAGATTTCCACTAATATTGTTCAATTAAGAATTGTGCACTTAAATGTAATTTCAAAGGAAGTTCTGGAGCTGAGTGTGGACTAATGTTAGAATAAGAAACTTCTGGGGACCATAGTCTTGAGGGGAGTCTGCATTTTTGTAGTCTTTACCTCCAGGAAACCTGCCAGATTTTCATGGCTGAAGTCTGAACACATGTGAATGTCTGACTACATCAATGAAAGACAGAGATTGTCAGTATGGATCTTTTAAAAAAGACTTATATGTTGCCTACAAAAAATCCATTTTATATATAAATGCTTATATTATAAGAAAAGGATGGAGAAAGATATACCATGCCAATGTTAATTTTAAAAATTTGGAGCATTTATATTAATTTAAGACAAGGCAAACTTCTGTTTTTTTTTAATTTTTAAGGAGTTGAGTTATTCTACAATTATAAGTGCATATAAAGTAACAATATGACATGCATTTGTTCTTAAGCCCAAATTACCTGCACACTGCCCACACCCCAGTCTCTTGATTCTTCTATATTTTGCTCCTATAAGTGATATGTTTAGATTGTGAATTTTTCAGAATTAAATGATTGCATAAGTATTATTTGGATTCTCAGGGGGGTGAAGAGTGTGCTACATTGTTGATTGTCTCCCTCTCTATCCTCCCTCCCCCACAGCATCTTTCCTCCCTACCAAGCCAACTTCTGAACATAGATTATCATCCATAAAATGAGGCATTACATAATAATAAAGGGGTTCATTTTCCAAGAAAACAACAATACTGAAGACATATGCACCAAACAATGAGCATCAAAATACACAAGTAAAAAGCTGATAGAACTGAAAGGAGCAATAGGCAAATCCACTAATATGACTGGAGAATTCAACATCAGTAGGCAGAATAATCATATAGCAAGCCAGTAGGGATACAGATAACAAAATAGCACCATCAATTAAGGATGCTTATAGAAAATTTTATCCAACAAAAGCAGAACACATGTTCTTCTCAAGCTTCTGTGAAACACTCACCAAGATAGACCACATTCTAGCCCATGAGACACACCTTAACAAATTTAAAAGTATAGAAATCATATAAATAATGTTCCCTCATCACAATGGAATTAAACTAGAAATTAGTAACAAAAATGTAGCTAGAAAACACCCCCAAATATTTGTAAATTAAACTACATTCTTCTAAATAACTCACAAGTCAAAACGTCTCAAAGAAATCTAAAAATAGCTTTAATTCTAACTGAAAAATTCACAAAGGAAAAGACTGAAAATATTAGCCACCAAAACAGTGAAAGCCTTTATTGTCAAAATACATCATAAAGAAAATGGAAAGAACCAACAAGCTGGGAAAAATATGTATAGCAAATATCACAAATACAAATAAAATGTACAAATATATAAGATTACTTAGACCTCAATGGACAAAGGATATGAAACAACAGCTAACAAAATACAAGCTTAATTATCTAATAAGCATCAGAAAACACTTAATTTTTCTAGTAAGAATTACAAAATTTTTCCAGTTAAATTATCAAATTAAAAATGACACCATTACAGAGTGGTGTATTTATGATTAGTTAGTTTTAATGAAAATCTATTTTTAAAAATTCTATGCAACATCAGTAAAGATTTAGTAACAAATGCACAATAATTTAAGTTGGTGCAACCTTTATAGAAAGCAATATGGATAATTACCAAGGGTGTTAAAAATGTTCCTATACTTTCATCCAGGATTTAAAGTTCTACAGTATGACAAACAATTTGCATATAGAGACATCTTTGATATGGTTTAAAACTTGGAGCAAAAGAATCCACACTAGATTAATGCTTGCATATACTATGATATATCTGTTTGAAGGGGGACTGGGATACTATCAAATGATTCATTTGCTAAGTTCATTAATGATGGAATGCTTTGAGAATAAATAATAGGCAAACTTGTAAATATGTATAGTATACATACAATTCAACATTAAAATGCACATAAAAAGAAAACAAGGAATTATGGCAAAATATCAATTATTGCAACAGTATTACCTCTAGATATTGCAGTTATCATCATTGAGGGGTCATTGTGTTTTTTACTTTTTTTTTGGTACTTTTCACATTTTTAAATGAGTATTTATTATGTGAGTAATCAGAAAAACCTAAGGAAGTAAGTTAAAAAATATCATCCAATCAACAAACAAACCAATCAACCCTTGAAGCTTCTAGAACCCTCTATTTCTGTTAACTCCTCCTGTGGACTCTTTCACTATCTTCCCAGGTGCAGGTCCAAGGTTTCTTCCTTAGTGAAACCCCCCTTGCCCTTCAGACAGTGTTCACTACTCCCTCCTTTGGTTTTAGTTACTCTTTTTTTATTTTTATTGGTGCATTACAGTTTTACATAACGAAGGGGTTTGCTATTACACATGCACACATTATATCAATATATTTGGTCCAATTCCTTCCCCAGTACTTCCCTCCTTTCTTCTTCTCCCTCTTTCCTACACTAATCTCTCCCAGAATATTTTTTTTTCCTTTTTGACTTTTCCAGTTTTAAATGCCTGCATGGGAACTATTCAGTATCTCAGAGATGTAAAGTATACCACACAGTGTTCATATCCCCCCTTTTTCCACCCTATCTCCCACCTTCTCCACCTTACCCCACCCCCTCAACATGACTTCCCCCAGTTCATTCAAGTTTGATGGATCTACTATATAAACTTATTCTTCTCTCACCCTTTCCCTTTACTCTAGCTTCCGCATATGAGAGAAAACATTCACCTTTGAGATTTTTTCAAGTTTGGCTAATTTCCTTAGCGTGATTTTCTCCATTTCCATCCATTTACCAGCAAAGGCCATGATTTCATAGCTCAGTAAAATTTCATTGTGTATATGTTTCTTGATCTGTTCATCCAATGATGGTCATCTGGGTTGATTCCATAATTTGGTTATTGTGAATTGTGCTGCTATAAGCATTGTTCTAGCTGTGCTGCTGTGAGGAAAAAGGAACTCTTGCACACTGTTGGTGGGACTGCAGACTAATACAACAACTCTGAAAAACAGTGGGGATACTCCTCAAAAAGTAGGAATGGAACCAACACATGACTCAGCTATTCCACTCCTGGGTGTTTTTAGTCATTCTTGTCCTGTAGCTCTCTCACTTCATATATCACAAAGACTTGTTTATTTGTCCCCCTACGCTAAGAAGCAAGGGTCATGCTTTGTCTTTTCATCTCCCTGGTTCCTAGAACAGCACCTAATACCAGCTAGGTATTCAGTGCCTGATTGTCATAGTTATGGTTCAGTTCACTGTTCCGCTGATTCCCTGCTTGAGATACATATCCTTCCCCAGCTGATACTCCTGAGAAACAGAGAACTTGGAACCCAGGAGGGCAAAGATATTTCTCAGTCCCAATAGGAACTGACATAACAATTTCCTGCTCTTGGTCAAATGATCAGAAGCTGGGTTCAAGATATGAGGCTTATTTCTGTTCCATCCTCTTCTGAAACAGAAACAGGAGTTTTTTATGATTGACATTTCTGCCATCACTGACCTACCGTTTTTTGTTTGGTTTTTTTTTTAATTTTTTAATGTTTGTTTTTCTTCTACAGGGAATGGATTCATTGTCCTAAATAAATTCAGGTGGAAAGATTCTCACACCCTCGGGGGTCTTCTCTAGCTCACTGAAGATTTGGTCCTGGGAATAGCATTTACTGATTCAGGTCTATTAGAAAAGATGGGCCTGGGTTTTTTTGCTCCATGAATGCAAAGTAAGAAACTCTCACGTACATTTACCCTAACGAGGTAGCTGCAGAATGCATTAGCCACAGTGGCATAACAAGCCCTAAACTTTGGTGCTGCACAAGCCTACTTTCCTCCTGGAAAAAAAAAACAAACTAAACATTCCTGAGATAAAAATATACACATCACTGAATGACAGGACACCAAGTGAATGAGCTTGAATCCAAAGAGATGAGGTCTTATTCTACCTATATATATCCAGCCCAATGACAGGTGGATTCATTTCTTTCTGCTGTGGTTGAATTGTTGAATCAAATAATGTCCCTGTGGCATCCTACTACTAGATAACAAATTGAATAAATCTGCATAAACCCTTTTCGAGCCGTGGATGAAAGGAGAGTACAATTTTTAATTACTAACAAGGACACCCATCTCTTAGGGAATATTAAGTTGCTAACCTTCATTTTGAAAATGAAGCCACTTTAACAACATATTAGATTGTGATTTTTTTTCCTGAGGACTTTCAAGCATGTGTCTTTTTCCATTCAGACTGCTGTAACAAAATGCTGTGAACTGGATGGCTTGTAAACAACAGAACTTTATTTCTCACAGTTCTGTAGACTCAGAAGTCCCAGATCAAGGTGCTACCAGACGTGATGTACGGTGAGAACCCACTTCTTCATAGATTCCACCTTCTCTCTAAGTCCTTACTTTATGGAAAAGGCAAATGAGTTCCCTGGGGTCTCTTATGTAAGGACACTAATCCCATTCATGAGAGCTCTGCCCCAATGACTTAAATCGCTTTCAAATGTTGCACCTACTGATACCTTGATATAACCTTGGAGGTTAGAATTTTAATAGATGAATTTGGGGTGGCACAGATATTCAGATCATGGTATATATTGAATATTCCCAGTCTCATTTCGATTCAATGGTAATGGAGTGTGTCAGAAAAAGCAACATTTATTTTTTGGTAAGCCAGCATCACATTAACACCTCCAATTCTAGTCAACTAATTAGGGGTCATTATTATTTTTTGACCTTTCCATATTTTTTAGCACCCTTATCTGATGGTAAGAAATATGTGTTCTCTAATCCATACTGTATTTATTTATTTGATCAAGTCTCCACACCCTTCTGAGTGCTGACACTCTTCTCTGGTCCACCCCAGCAACTCTCCAGCCCTCCACCAAACACCTATCTTCCTTGGCTCCTCCTAATGGATTTTGGACTGAATTATTCAGGAAGGAAAGGCAAGGGAAATACAAAAGAAAGAAAAACTTCATTCAGTCAACTTTACAACAGTGGGTTCCCACAGTGCCATTTCTTGGGGGTAACAATGTCTTTGTAATGGGGGAATAGGGAAGAATCCACTATCACTGGACCAGATATGTGACTATATTACATTGGATTTTTCCCAATCTGATAGCTAAAAAATGGTATCTCCATTTAGTTTTCATTCATACTCCACTTATTATGAGTGAGGATGACTTGTCTTATGTTTCCATGTCTCTATTTCCATTTCAGTGGGCTGCATTTATTCATATCTGATGGTATTTTTCTATTGGGATTTTGGTCTTTTGAAATTGATTTCTAGAAAAGATTGAGAAGAATTTTTGTCATTTAGGGCTGAGATGAAGATTCCCACCAGAACTGTTCGAGGCACTGGGAATGAATGTAAATCAGTCCTCAGACTAGGTATCTTTCAGTCCCTGGGGAAAACATCCAGACTACCACAAGGAAAAATCCCACTTACCTCAAGAATTTGGGAAATAGCAACCAGTATGATTAGCGGAGCTTAGGGTTCACCATAGGCCTAGGCAGGAGCACAGTACCATCCTGGCCACAGAGAAGTTCTGTGTCTTTGGTCAGGCTCCTTAGAATCAGACCTTGAGATCTGGGTGTTTTTTGAGGAGGGTGGTCTTCTCAGGGAAACATGAGTGAGAAAACCAGGCTAGGTGTGTGTAGGGGGGTACTAAGCAAGAATACGGTACCCTCAGGAGACTAACTTCAACTTGGACTCATGAGGAATCTCTGGAGCATGAACTACATTACAGAGCTGGTCCCTCCCTTGAGAGATGGAAACCTGTCTTTTGCACCCTAAGTTAGTAAGAGGTTGGCTGAGGTCTGAGGGTGAGTGGAGAAGGCATAGCTTCCAGGGAAAGACAACTCCCCCTCCAAAGAAGGGGGAAAACTGAGTTGTCAGCAGCCACTACTCAGCAGCTACAGGACAGGTGCACTTGCCCCTAAAGAGAATCTGGATGGGGCACCAGCTCTTTTCATTTAGTAGGACAAGGGCTTCCCCAAGAATCCTGCAACATCTGCCAATGTAAAAGTCTAACAATGTATAGATGCTCCTCAACTTATGATGGATTTATTGGTTATGTCCTAGTAAAACCCCTGTTATGGTTTGGATTTAAGATGTCCCCCCAAAGCTCCTGTGTTAATGCAGGAATGTTCAGGGGTGATAGGATTGGATTACAAGAGCAATAACCTAATCAGTCCATCCTAATTTGAACAAACTAACTGGGTGGTAACTGTGGGCAGGAGCGACTTGGCTAGAGGAGGTGGGTCTCTGGGGATAGGCCCTTGGGGATTGTATCTTGTCCCCCTAGCTCCTTCCTCACTCTTTGGTTTTTGGCCACCGTGAGAGCAACTTTCCTCCACCACACCCTTAAGCTATGACGTTCTTCATCATGTTGGGCCCAGACCAATAGAGTAGGCCAACTATGGAATAAATCTCTGAAACTAAGATCCCAAAATAAACTTTTCCTCCTCTAAGTTGTGCTTCGCAGGTATTTTGGTCACAGCAACAAAAGTCTAATTTACCAACGACCATAAGTTGAAAATATCAAGTTTAAAATGGATTCATTATATTTGTTTACCCTCTTCATTATATGGCTGGCAGGGAGCTGTAGCTCCCTGTTGTTGCTCAACATCCTGACAGCATATTGTCCCGCATGCAGTTAGCCAAGGAAAAGATCAGCATTTAAAATCTGAAGTGGTTTCTATCAAACGTATATATCACTTCCACACCAGTGTAAAGTTGAAAAATCCTAGGTCAAACCATCATATATCCTAGACTTCTTATACTTGATTGTCCCCTAAAATCTCTTCGAATAGCTATTGAAAACAAAAACTAATGCATATAGCCCAGAAACATCGCTATAAAGCTCATAAATCAGAGTTTGACTTGTATTTTCATTGTCTGGGATAATGATTTGTTATCGTGAATAAGACACTGCTGGAATCCAAGTGTTAGTTTATGAACATTTTGATTATCCTTGAGCACCAGCTGCAAAATGCCAGAAGCTTGACTCTTCAAATCTATCACTTAGTCACAGGCAGTAATGGTTTCAGTGATGGTGGCAGAGTTTAACCCAAGCAAATATTTATAATTGACAATGAATGTGTGAGCAGGATGTTAATGAATGGATGGGCTGATTATTTTCTTCTGCCATAAACATTAGCTCTTGTTTGGTTTAACTGTCAAACTGATGCTATAGATTAGAAATGACAGAATGATGGCAAAGATCCACAGGGGGAGGAATATTAAGAAAATTTGCAAATTGTGTAACTTGTGATACTTCTATTTCTAAATATAGTGGTTTGTGGGTGTTAGGAGGTTGTGGCCTAAACGAAACACAGTTAGATTCACAAGTACATAGATATTTCTGAAATCTTTCATTTTAGAACAGGAAAGCCAAGCTGATAACATTATACTGGATTCAAGTGGATATTTTTAACTCAAAAGTGGACTTAGAGATTAGATGTATACATAAAACAAACATTTTGTTTTTTCCTATTGACCTTGCTTGCTATAACATTGGTGTCCAATCTTATTTTATTTTATTTTTGTCCCAGTGAATGAACCCTAAGAGTATATAACCTCTGAGTCACATCCTGAGCCCTTTTTATATTTTGTTTTGAGATGGGGTTTCACTAAGTTTCCTAGAGTCTTGCTAAATTGCTGAGGCTGACTGAATTTGTGATCCTCCTGTTTCAGTCTCTCGAGTCACTGGGATTACACTGGGATTACAGTCTCTCGAGTCACTGCACCCATCAGTGTCTGGTTTGATAACATATGATATACCTTTGAATACATTTGTACCTATTTGGTTGACTTTGTGGATGACATTGTTCTTTGTATTCATGGTGCTGTTGGTTTATGGTCTTATTATCCATGTTGGGGACCATTCTTTCTAGCAGAGTTGCTCTGGAAAAGGTACTTTGTGATGATTTCTGTCTCTGAACCTTTCTGCTCCTGAGTCAGTCTTGCCTTTGGTGCTGTGTGGCAGCACATAATGACAAGGCCCCAAATGCCCAGGCATGGGGGTGTGCCTTCTAACCAGGTCTGTGTCTTATAATTGTGTCATGAGAGATGGACCTTTGGCTTAGTCTGCACAGTAACCCACCAACATCTTGACACACTTATTCTGTGGGTTGTCTGTCTGTGGATTAGTGGGTCACTAAGCAGACAGGAGCTGCCAGGGAAGCAGATGTGGTGGCACAGTGCGCATGGAGTGGCTGGAAGGAGAGGCGCTCTGTGGAGTGTTATTTCTCCAGTGCATGGGCCCTGGCCCTACTCGGGCCTCCTTCAGCTCAGCAGCAGGACTTATCTTTAAGGCATTTTAAAGGCTCACTTATCAAGGGTGGGAAGAGAGTCAAGAAACTAACAGCTGTGCTCACTGGTGGGTATAGCGGGCATTTGATCACATCTTTTGCTACCTCACTGTATGTAATCTCTGACACAGCAGCTCAGCTTTCTTTGAGATAAATGGTGCTGCTGCCTCCTTCAGTGGCCCTGTGTGTGTCTCCAGGGAATGGGAACAGCAATGGCAGGCAACAATTCACATGGTGGAGGCTCAAGTTTCCTCTATTTTGAGCTTACCGTGTGCCCAAATAAGGAAAATAGACACATTGTCCTATAGAGTCCTTCCAACTAACCACTGAGGTCACACAGCAGCAGAGAAGCTAGAATTCCTGCCTTGAGCTCCGGACCTTAAACCCATGGTCATAACTACCACACTAAACTGCCTGGGGCTTGTGGCTAGCGACAGCCTGACTCTATGTTCTGGGGCTGCCCAGCATGCTGACTTCCTAACAGGTCACCTAGTGACCTGTCCTTATAGAGGGATTTAAGAGAGAATTGTTTGTTAATTTCTAATCCTAGCCACTTAGAGTGACATATTCAGGTGAGTATCTCAGATTACCTCAACCAAATAAAGGTGTTCTGGGTTTGTCACCATTGACTTGATTGTGTAAGATCAGACTGTTGCCAGATCCCTTCACTTCACTTTTCTGGCCTCCTCAAATCAGCTTTTGAATCCCTTCCACGTAGTCCTAGCCTGTGCTCAGGTCAGGCCTTTTCCTCAGACTTCTCGCCCCCACACTTTTCCATAGGAGTTTAATCCTTCTAGAGCTATTTTCTCTGCTGGAAGCCGGCTGATCTACTGTGGAGCTTGATGGTTATTCTCCATTGAGTGGAGATCAGGGCCACTACAGGTCACAAAGAGCATCTTGCTCTCCTCCTTTGTCTTTCCTACCCAGCCACTTCTTTCCACCCACACCATCACCACCCTATTGTTAGTCATTGTCTGAACCACTAAACTGGTCTTTAGCTGGTCTTTCTGCATCTACTTTTATTCCCCTGTATTAGTTGTCTTTAATTTTTTTATTTTCTTCCTTGTTTTCTCTTGAGCCAGGGGCTAGAGTTGTTGCAGAGGCCAGCCTAGAACTTGGGATCCTATTGCCTCAACCTCCCAAGGAGCTGAGATTGCAGGTACATACCACCATACCCAGCTTTGTATTGGTTGTCATTTGCTACATAACAAGTTATCCCAAAACATAGTGGTTTTTAAATAATACATTATTACACAGTTTCCATGGGTCAGGAAACACAGGGCCACTTATAGCAACTTATAGTTGCTTCCTGTGTCTCATGAAGTTGCGTTCATTTGTGGGTCGGGCTATAGCTATCTGAAGACTTGCTTGGGGCAGAAGAATCCATTCGTGTGCTGATGTCACAGGCTTCAGCTACTCATCGGCTTTGGACTGCATGCATCAGCTCCTTGCCCCACCATGTGGACCTCTCCATAAACCAGCTCACAGTATGACAGCTGCCTTCACCTAGGCTGAGTCATGAGAGAAGGGGTGGGTGTGAGAGAGAATGTTCAAGATGGAAGCCACAGTTTTCTGGTAACCTAATATTAGAAGTGACATCCATGATTTCTGTCATGTTCCACCAATTATAAGCAAGTCAATAAGTCCAGTCTGGACTTTAGAGGAGTCAGTCAAAGGGCAAGCATACCAGAAGGTGGGGATTACTAGGGCCATCTTAGACTCTGCCCACAGCAGCCCCTATAATTCACTCTCCACCCAGCAGCTAGAGCTGTTTTTCTCAACATTTTATTTTAAAGTAGTTATAGATCCAAAGATGTCATTTTAAAATATAAATCAGATTATGTCAATTGCCTTCTCAGAAACTTTCAGTGGTTTCCCATTGCCCAAAGTCCTGTTATAACCTTCGAGGCCTATCAGCGATTGCTGGCTACTTCTTCTGATCTCATTTCCTTCCAATTTCTGCTCTGCTCCTTTCACCCTCTTTGTATAGGCCTTTGCTATTTCTGCCAATCCCACTTTCATCTTGGGAGTCTTGAATATGCTATTCCCTCGCTCTTGGATAGCCACAGGTTTCTCTCAGGTCCCTGGAAGTCAGACCTCTTTAGAAACCCTGTCCTGGCCACTCTAACTGAAATGTATCCTCATTATTTTCTGCCCTTATTCAGCCTGGTGTGTGTGTGTGTGTGTGTGTGTGGTCACCTGCCTGACAAATTATATCTAATTATTTATCTATATTTCTGTATCATCCAGTAGAACACTCCTGGGGCAGGTGTTTGGTTTTGTATTTGCCTCTATCTTCAGGGCCTAGAACAATGCCTTGCCATAGACAAGTTATAATTAGAGTATGTCCTACTGGATTGAATTGTGTAAAAGCAATAAACAAAATCCATATCCACCAAAACCCAAAGGAGAAATAAGTCATTCTACATCGCCTTTATCCTATGCTGCACACACCAAAGTCTGCTTCGAATGAGCAGTACAGTCACTCTAGTTCACCAATATCAACCCCAAGTTTTATCATCGAGTTGTCTGAATTCTCATAGCACACAGAAAAGTCACAAAGAGCAAAAATGGATATATTGTGGGATAACTGTTTTCAATCTCCCTTGTTTTTGAATGAGAATGCAGTCTCTTGGGAGCTCCTGAGTGAGGTTTAATGTGCTTCTTCATGACTAAGAGACAGGAGGTTGGAGAACTTGGGCTGATGAAGATATCAGCTGGGACAACAGGGAATTGAAGGTCAGTTTTGTGAGCATTTCTTGCAAGCAATATAACTTCAGCTCAAACTTCCTAAACAATAATGGGAGAGAAAGCCCAAGGCCTCATGGTTGATTTTGTTGTTTTTACTTCAGTACTAACATATCAAGTGTATTTTAGTGGAAAGTCTCCGCTGTACCTTTTTAGCCTGACTCAAAAACTTGTGAGAAAACGCTTGGGGCTAGTGCAAGGGATGGAGAAGGGGATACGCTACATGGCTTTTCTCATGCATAGTGAGAAGAGAATTCAGTACTCTTTTGTGGGGAAAGAGAACTTGCTTTGTACAAATTGCCCTTGGGAAATTGATGGACAGACTGAGGAGTCTGGCAGCTATAGTTTTGTGGGTTTTTTCTTTTTTAAAAATATCAGAATCTTTTATAACCCAGAGACTATTTTTTCTGGGTAACACTAGAATGTATGGCGAGTCTTTTAGAATACTTTTAAAGGCTTTTTTTTTTTTTTTTAAGAGAGAAGGACAGTGAGAGAGAGAGAGAGAGAGACAGAGACAGAGAAAATCAATTTTTATTTAGATTTTCACATGGCTTTCATTGCTCTGACACTTAGTTGTGTATGTGGTGCTGGGGTTTGAACCTTTGTACTCACACATCCCGGGCAAGCGCTGTAACTGCCCAGCCACCACTCCAGTCCCCTTAAAGACTTAAAAACAACAACAAAACAAACAAACAACAACGAAAAAAAAACCCTCTTCCTTCTCAAAGTCATTTCCATTAGTTTCATTCTGGAAACCAATTCAAATATAAAGTACTAATTTGTGTAAGTCCACGTTTTCTCATTGTGAAAATGGGGCTGATATCTCCACTGCATAAGGTTATCCTGAAGATTTCATGAGAATATATAACCACAGCTCTAAGCTCAGTGCTCCATAAAGAGCAGACTTCCCATAGATTATTCTATTTTTTTTAAGATAGAGGGAGAGAGAGAATCAATTTATTTATATTTTCATCTGGTTTTTGTTTCTCTGACACTTAGTTGTGTATGTGGTGCTGGCATTTGAACCTGGGTCCTTGTGCCTGCCAGGCAAGCACTGTAACCACTGAGTCACCGCTCCAGCCCCTCCCACAGACTATTCTCATTATTGCTACAATATATTGTTCAAAGGAAGAAAAATAAAGCTCACAATTCATGACCCTAGCAACAATTAAAGGAAGGCATCCTTAAAAACATGAATGGTCAAAGAAAAAGCAAGTGGCAGTGATTTGTATATCAATTTGCACAACTTTTGAGGTTCAACCCAGTAAAGTATCATTGTCTTTCTTGTCAGATGAAAAAATAGTAAAAAGTTTAGTTACAGGGCTGGAGCAGTGGCTCAGCAGTTACGGAGCTTGCCCAGCATGCGTGAGTACGTTGAGTTTGAACCCCAGGACCACGTATACATGAAGTCTCAGAGCAATGAAAGCTGCATGAAAAACTAAATAAAAATTTTTTTTCTCTCTTTCTCACTGTCCCTTTCTCTTAAAATAATAAAAATTTAAAAAAATAAAAATTTAGTTGCAGATATAATTGGCTTTCACTTGTAATCCATTAATGGAGCAGCCCCATTCTACAAAATAAAATGAGGGCTCCCACTTGGCAGTGACAGAACTGTGGGTTTTAAAGACGAGAACAAGGGAACAGAACAGTAAGAAAAAGCTGATAGTTAGCATCAATTTTCTTCTGGTTACTTTTCTTGAAAGGGTTAAAGCAAAGGAGGTTATCTTACCACTGATTTAGGTAGACTAGAATTTTGTTTTCAGGAAAAAACTGGGCTGTTTGGAGAACTATCCACTTCTTTAAAGTTTGGTTTGGTCCGATCTGTTGGGATCAGGTGCAGGATCTCAGTCTAAAACAATGACCTCCTGTAATTTTTGTTTAACATTCTATCATTCAATAATTAAATATGTATCCTTAATTCAAAGGGAATTAATTGGTATGTTTTACCATTCAATTTTTACTTTAGAAAAGGTTATACATTTACATGGTGTAGAATTCAAATGACCCAAAGGTGTCTCTTTCCCACACTGGCGTTCCAGATCCCTGCTTGGAGGCAGCCAGCATTATGAATTTCTTAGTAGTCTAGTTACATAAGAAGACGTGTGTTTTCCCCTTCACACAAATAAAAATGCATAACACTTTATGTTCTGCACCTTTCTTTTTCACTTAACAAATTATATCAACAATAATCTTTCTTTTTAATGGCTTATACATAAATCTTTGCATGGGTGAACATAGTTTATGTCTATTAATTAATATCAATTTGCTTCAATCTTTGCTATTATAAATAAGGTTGCAATGAATAATCTTTATGCATATGTCATTTCTCATAAATGCAAGCATATATCTGAGAGACAAAATCATAGAAGGGTAACTTTGATAAGAATTGTCAAACTGCCCTCTAGACCAGTTGCATTAATCTCTACTATCACCACGAAAATATGAGCAAGCCTGCATGCCCCACACCCTTGCCAATACAGTATGATACCAAATGTTCTTCAGCCCTTCTATTTTGGTAAATGAAGTTTCAATTTGCATTTTCTTATCATGAGTATAATTGAACATCTAAAATATATGTTTAAGAACCATTTTTGTAGTTCCTTTTTTGAGAACTGTCATTTTCTCTCCTGCACCATTTCTCTGTTGGCTGTTGGTGTATAGGGATGGGGGGGGGGGCGGTTAATAGAAAGACAGAGGATCAGTTTCTGGACCAATACTCAAATTCTAGTTCAGCCTATTACTGGTTATGTGAATACTTTCCAGCATCAGTTTCTGAGTTCCAAACTGATGATAAAATGCCTTCTTGACAACTCTAGGGAAGATTAAAACACATAACGTATCTAACAGTATAATTAATATCTAGTCCTTAGTAGGGGTTCAATAAGTTAAAAATATTTTCTCTTTCTTCCAACAATCCATGATTTTACAAAGATTATAACAAATGTCTCTCGTATTCTTAAGGAGTTATATATAATTGTTCCAAAAAAATGGGCATAAAGTTGGAAGAGAAACCTTATTTTTTTTTGTACTGGAGATTAAATCCAGGGGTGCTTTACCACTGAGCTACATCCTAAACCCTTTATATATATATTTTTTTTATTTTGAGACAGGATTTTGCTAAGTTGCTGAGGCTAAACTTGAACTTTCAATCCTCCTGCCTCAGACTCTGAAGTTGCTGGATTACAGGTGTGGGCCACTGTGCCCAGAGAGAGAAGCCATTTTTATCTTTAAAAGTTCATGGACATTAATCTTTCTGTTATAAAATTTTTCACACTTGGGCAACTTTAATCCCTTTTTATCTTGTTTCCCAGCATGCATCTACAACCACTTCTTCCTCTGGAGGTGATCAGGGAATAGAGACTAATTTTAATATTGCCATAAGCAAAACATAATTAGGGAAGTAAATCTGCCGTGCCAGATGCACATTATTCATTACAAAGTCAAAATGTAACATGGCTTTAAAAGCTAATTTGCTGCTTGACATTATTTGAGGGGTTATCAGGGCTTTGCATAGGACCTCACAGTGAGCACTCCATAATATTTGCTGAACTGATTCAGTGTATTCTTTTGTTAGTGTGATAGAAAAAGGTCATCTTCTAGACGTTTCCCTGGGCAGACATGTGCTATTCCTCTCTCACCATACCCAGCTCTGTGAAAGGCACGTAGTAGAAGCTGAGTCAAACTGAACCATGGAACAAGTCATATCATGAACTGAGATATGTGCTTTTGAAATTCAGAATCAAGGTTAAACTCCCAAAGAATGACAAGTACCACTGATGTTCTAAAAGGATCTAATCCACCCTTCTGTGCAGATCCATTTATTATTCTAGAGTTATCTAGAGCCACAATTTTCAACTTCTTTTTTAGTTCACAACATACTATTTTTATTTTATTTCAGATTTCCTTTCTGACTCACCAAATGTGACATGCTACATATCCCGTTGAAATAAAATTAATTGTAAATCTATTTTTTCTGTTTTGTTTTGGTTTGTTTTTTATTCCTCAATATCTCATGAGATAAATGGAAGTTATTGTAAAGCATTATGAAACCAGGATGAAAAGTTCACACTCTGGAGATACCAGGACAGGATATTTTAGTAGCTGCGTAGATGGGTGAATGCTAAGGATAACTTTCTCATATTTTCTCTCTAACCCCTTTCTCTGATTCAACTTCCGTGTTCTCTGTAGGTGTAGGTTGCTGTTTACTCTGAGTAAACATGACACATGCTTCAGCTTAGAGTTCTCCAAACTAAGAATGAGAAATCCTCCCAAGCCCTACCTTTACTTTTTTGAAATTGAAGGGTGTGATCTCTGTTGTTCACTTCAGAGAAAGCTCGCAAATTACTGTGGCAGTCTGCATTTTGGCTTTTGACAACTTGTCTTCTTTGCCTACAGAAAACCATCTTCTCCCCCTCCTCCCCTCTCTCCCTCCTCAGGAAGCCATTTAAAAATCCATCCCCTTTACTCACCAGCTGCACCCCCATGCGGACCCTGGGTGGGGATTGCAGAATCTCCTCTTATTGGCAGTCACACTCAGCTTTCCAATGTACAGGACACTATGGAAATGAACACCCAGTGTCTTCCTATGCTTTAGCACACATTAGCCTTAGGAATTTTTCTCAAATGTGGCAGAAAGGTCAGATGGGGATAAAACATTATTGCAAGGGCTCAGCCTGGAAAAGTACTCTAAAGTGCCAAGTGGGATTTCGCGGTCACTCTAGCTCCAAATAATTGCTTTTCTCTTTTTCCTTATTTTCCCCCATTTTTATCTCTTTTTTCATCATTGAGGTTTTCTTCAGGGAATGTGTGATGCAGCAAGCAAAAGCAACACATCCGGATTAAATCTATCGTATACTAAGATTCGTAGGCAGCACCTAGTCTCTATGGTTCAGCAACCACCACCTGTTCCTGAGACTTGTAACTGTGGGTAGTTGAGAATTAACGATATGCAATCTTGCACATTTAAGCTTCAAGAAGAAACCTAGTCTGGCATTTGGGCGTCAACATGTCCTTAGGGATAGGAACCAGCTAACTTAGCAGAAACTCTGATAAGAGCTTGCCAAGAATGGGAGAGGAACACAGCAGTGGCCCAGGAAGCAAGATGTTAAAAGAGCCAAGACCTGGTATATTCAGCTCAAAGGAAATTATTTGAAAGAGTATGAGAAGCTATAGGGACTGAGGTAAAGAATGAGGTAGTTCAGGTGGAACAACAGCTTCAATAGCCAGATGCTCCAATATTCCACTCCTGCTAATCGTATTTTCAAATCAGCAACAATTCCTCACAACAATTAGGGATTATAGGTACGTGTGATGCCGGTGATGTGGATGTCGGGTTCGTGTCCTCTTGGAGTCGAAGAATGAAACCAAGGGACACCGAGGCAAGCGTAGTAGACAAGTTTTATTATAGAAAGTAAAGCACAGGGAAAAGAGCAGAGTGGAGGAAGCGGACAGAGCCGATGAGGCAGTGAGCTTTGCCCTTTTTATGTAACGTCCTCTCCTAGATTGGTCGGTCACTGCTTCCTTGCCCCTGTACCTAGCACACAGGTTCGGGGAATTCTGGTCCAGTCTTTGATCTGTGCCTTAGGTGCCAATAGAAAGAATGTGGTTCATTCCTTAATATTAGGGAGTGTCTGCACCTGGCCTATCTTGTCAGACCCTCATTAGCATTGGGGGATGTCTTTGCATTCTCGGAAAAGATGATCTCCTTATCAACCCACATTGCTCTGCCTACACTGAACTGCCTAACTTTTTCTGCCTCACATGTATACACATTTGAGAGTTATTCATGTGGTGTTCTACAGCTAAAATTATTGTATGCATCTGTGTAACTTGTTTGTTGAATTAAGTATGATACTGGTTAGACTTCTGTTCAGTCTCTTCAGGGCATTCAGGGTAAAGATGGCTCTTTGGATTCTTGTCACCTTACTGAACTCTCTTTTATTTATAATTTTTTTCAAAAATTTATCTTATATTTTCCAAATATTCATCATATCAAATGAAAATACTGGAGGTTTAATTTTTTCCTAACTTTTGTACCTTTAATTTCAATATCTTTCTTTCTTTTCCATACTGGGGATTGAACCCAGATCCTGGGTGTGCTAGGCAAGCACCTGACCACTGAACTATATCCCTAACCCTTTTTATTTTTATTTTTTTGTTTTGAGATGGGGTCTTGCTAAATTGCTTAGGCTGGTCTTGAACTTATGATCCTCCTAAGTCACTGCAATTACAGGTATGTGCCACTGCACCTGGCTTTCATTTCTTTTTCCAAGTGTTCCAACTCCAATACAATGTTAAATAAGAAAAGTGATAGTAATTATCCTTGTCTTGTGATTTTTAAAAGCATGGCTGTGACTGTATTCTCTTTTATGATGCAGGTGGAAACATACATTGTTGATATCATAATTTTACCTCTAAGAATTTAGTTTACATGCATACTTAGATATTATTATTTTTTAGGTTCTTCATAACAGTGTTCTCTATAATGCAGTGTTCTCTATAATATAATTTTGGCTGCTGAACAAAATTCCTAAAGTTGGTGACTTACAAAGGAAAGAGATTCATTTAGCTCACAATTTCAAAGGCAGAAAGTTCAAGACGGGGCAGATCCACATATTCAGCCTCTGGTGAAGCTCTGTTAAGTACATCACAGCATGGCAGAGAAATGAGAAGGGAAACAGGTGTGTGCAGAAGAGGGCCAATACACGATGTATTCTTGTTTTGTAACTATTCATCCTTACTAGAACTACCTGGGATTGCATGAGAACTACATTAATCCCTTCTGAGGGAAGTGCCACAGTCACCTTCCACTACGCTCCACCTGTCCCTCCCTAACACTGCAACTCTGATACCAGCACATGAACCTTTAGGAAACGTCCTCAAACTATTTCCAAACCATAGCATGTAGTGATGAAAAGTTAGAAGTGATCTAAATGTTTAACGCTGGAGAATGACTCAATAACTTATGGTATATCTGTATGATGAAATAAGGATGTATTTTTAATCTATTAATACATAGCAAATGACTCCAAAACTTAGTGACTTAAAATAGTAAGAATTTATTATCTCACACAATTTCTGTGTGAGATAGTTAAACTAAGTTCAGTCTCTGGATCTATCATGATGTTTCAGTCAAGATATCAGCCAGGGCTTGACTAGGGCTGGAGGATCTGCTTGATAAGTTAGGGTTGGCTATAAAGGGTTCAATTCCTCATCACAGGGACTACTCCATAGGACTACTGAAGTATTGGTAGTTGGTTTCTCCCATCATGAGTGATCCCAGGGAGAGCAAAGCAGAGGCTGCAGTGCCTATTGTGAAGCCACACTACTGTTCTTGCAACTCCCTATTGGTTGCACAGATAAATCCTATACATGAGGGTAGGGGATTAAATAGGGATATGACGACTAGGAGACAGGAATTACTGAGAGTGACTGAGAAGGTTGTTACTACTGACTGTTCTCTAGTCCCTAGTGATTCACATGCCTCACACATGTAATACTAAATTCATGAAATCCACAAAAGTTTTGTACCTTTACAGCCTCAGTTGTAAGTCTAGAATCTCACCACTGAATCAGGTCCAGGCTCTTATGGTATAAAACTAAAGGAGCTATACCTGAAGTTCCTTTATTTCTCTACCTTAAAGGATAATTCCTCTCAATCTGAAGATCTGTGAATTAAAGAGACAAGTTATCTCCTCCTCCCACATCTGTCACAAAATAGTGGACAGCCATAGGATAACTGCCATGGGTACCCCATTTGACAATGATAGTGGGGAGGGCAGCTTGCTCCATAGCAATTCTAAATCCAAATGTGGGAAGTTCCTTAATTAGGACTCAAATTTACTCTTTTCCTAGGAGTGGTTTTTCCATGGCTCTTGGCTGTAACCTCTGAGCTCCTCTTTTACCTTCTGATTCTTCCTTTTGTTCCATTAAAGCAACCCATTTTTTATAGCTGAGAGATACTCTCATGCTAACTCCTGCCTGTCAAAATTTGGGTATCTGAAGGCACCTTTCATTTTGTATAATTTCTGCTCATTTCATTCAACCTAACAGAGTTTCTGTCAACATATATAAACTTTGTAGGTTATCTTCAAAAGGATTTTAAGTAGGGTTTGTTCCCTTTAGGCAAAAGCCACACCATTAAATCTCTTCAAGATAAGTCATTTTTTACCTTGGGCTGCTGAAACTTCTGAGGGACAATGCCCTAAGGCTTCCTAAAAACTCTATATTTCTCTGAAGTATTCCCTTAGATTTTTCTTAATCAAGAAAATAAGATTTTGCAACTATTACCTTAGTTTCATCTTTAGACCATGTTTCCCTGGTTTGATCTTTGGCTGGAGCCATTTTACAATTTTAGCATTGTCTCTCACTGGAAATTTTCAGAACAAAGAATGTCTTGACTCCTTTTTGTTTAACAGTTCTTCCTTTAGCTTCCCTCTCCTCTCACATATTGCTATAAGCAGCAAGAAGGATCTAATCAGCTCTTTTTTTTTTTTTTAAAGAGAGAGGGACAGTGAGAGAGACAGAGAAAGAGAGAAACAACTTTATTGAGTTTTTCACATGGCCTTAGTTGCTCCAACACTTAGTTGTGTACGTGGTGCTGGGGTTTGAACCCGGGTCCTCGTGCTTGCCAGGCAAGTGCCGAAACCGCTGAGCCACCACTCCAGCCCCCTAATCAGCTCTTTTAACACTGCCCAAAAATCTACTTAGGTCGTTCACCCAGTTCATTAGATCCATTTTCTTTTTTTCTACATTTGTTTTATGAGACAGTGTTGCTAAATATCATCATGTAACAAAAAAATCTCTTATCTTCTAGTTACTGAAAATATTTTCTTGATGTTCCTCTTAGCCCTCACCAGTAGCATCCTTGAAGGTCATCAGGCTCCTGTTAGCAATTTCTTCAAGACACTTTATACTTTCTCTTCTCAAAGTCTTTTCCTTTTTCCTGGTGTGAAGACACTCCAACATTTTAGGCTTTTGTTATAGTAGTGCCCTATTTGTGATATCGAGATAATTGTTAGCTATTGATGTGCAACAAGTTACTCCCAAATTTAGATGTGTAAAGCAATAAATATTTATTAATGCACACAATTTCTGTGGGTCAGCAATTCAAGCAGCCGTTGGTGGTTCTGTCTCAGTCTTTATGAGATGATGTTCAGCTGGCTAAACTTACAGTCATCTGAAATTTTTTCCTATGTGGGAGAACTCACTTCCTTAGTGACAGACTAATATCTGAGAAATTAGTGCTGGTTGTTGATAGGAAGCTTCAATTCCTCACCCTGTAGCTGTCTCCATAGGGATGCTTGAGTCTTCATAACCTGCCATTTGTCTTCTTCCATAGTGAAATAATCCAGAAGAGAGCACAGTGGGAGCTGAACTGTCTTTTGCAATGCAGCCTTGGAAGTCACACACTATTATTGCTTTAGTATCTTATAGGTGACATGGGTTAGCTGCATTTATTGCGGAAGGGTACTACACAGGGTCATGAATATCAGAAGACAGTAGTCATCCTGGAGTCTGGCAAACATAAGGGCACGTAGATAATTATGACAGACACCTAACATAATGTGTTGGAAAGATCTTTAATGATAGGTTTTGTGAAAGAAAACATGAGAAACTGCTAGTGCAGTATAATCTAAAAGTTATTTTTAAATAACTTTTTATATTATTGTCTAGATATGCTTGTGCATGCAGAAAAGACCACAGGGAAAACAAAAACGTTAGCATAGCTTAATTTTGATTGAGAGGATTATGAATGCTTAAATTTCCTTAATTATTTTCGTGTTTTCAAAATTTTCTGCAGTGCATATGAATAGTTCAATAATTATGGAACATGAATTTTGAGGATACAATTACAAAAATTATCTTATATTTTCTTTTACTTTCTTTAAGATATAAATTATATAATTTCTCCTTAGTATAAAAATTAAAGTAAAACTTCTATACCCTTCAAAAATCTATTTATAGTTTGAAGTGGCAGGAGCCATTAGCTCCTAATTTGGCAATTGGTGTCTTATCTCATCTTTTAAGATAATCATGCTGCCAAATTTTAAATTAATATTTGTACAAGCACAGATGGATGCGTGTGTGTGCATATGTGAATGTGTTCAATGGCAAGGGGGAAAAGATGCCTTCAAAAATCCTTCCAGAGAATTATTGCTTAGTAATATTCTTTGGCTGTTTAATATTCAATACAAGCAAATAAGTAAAAGCTGTTATGTTTTCTCTTTTACTTGGACACTTGACTTCATAATTTCCCCTAAAATACGAAATTTTAAGAACAAATGTAAATATAAAGCATTTCCATAAGATTGTTGAAACAGAAAGACCAAGCAAAGTTTAGACACGTTGGGTGTAAAATTTCAAAAATGTACCAGAACTGAACTTCTTTGAAGTTATTCCTGACAACAAATGCAGAAACCATTTTTCTTTCCTTTGAATTTAAGAACAGTCCATGTTCATGAAGTTATTTAATGCACAACTCAGGATGCTGCAACGTGTCCTCCATCACCTCGTCTCCACTTGGATCAGAGCCGCTGTGTTTAATTGCACACGGGTGCCTGACTGAGGGCTGGTGGGACTGACCACAGTCCAGACGCGAAGGGAAACCTAGCCTCTCCTCCGGATTCAAAAACGTCTCCAGACAGTGTAGGAGTGAGTTTCATCGCTCCCTTGTTCTATAAACCCTAGGAACGCCTAGACATTTCAACTGTTCTTGGTTTCCATGCATTACCTTGGAATTACTGTTAAAGTTTTTTAGTGTTGCATATTTCTCCATTCCTTGTAAGTTCCTTGAGGCCAAAGACCCTTCCTTTCATTTCTTCTGCTCCTCTGGTTGGCTACTGCAGCAAATGGCAAACTGTAGGCATGATAAACAGCACTTTGCAAGAAGTATTAGACATCAAATTGAAGTCTCTAACATGTTCACAAACCTGTGTCATGCATTTTTAAGTCCACATAAATTGTAAATCCCAATATATTTTTTTTACTTTTAACACATTTTTAATGTAATTTTTAAAAGGACAAAAGCCTTTTGCACGTACCAACATATTTATATTTCTGGTTCCTTTCTGCTTCTGTAGAGCTGTGTTTCTATATGATAGCTCCTTTGAGCCTGAGGCGCTCTCTCCGGCATCTCTCATAGTGGAGGATTGCTTGTGATGACCGCGCTGTGTTCTCATGTACTTGCCAACGTCTATTTCACCTTCATTTGTGGAGCACATTTTAACTGTGTATATAATTCAAGGCAGTTCATTGTTTTCTGGCTTCCATAGTTTCTGATGAGAAATCCGATTTCATACTTTTAGTTATTCCTTTGGAGCATAACATTTTTTTCCTAGATGAATTAAAGATTTTTTTTCTTCAATCTTTAGAAGTCTGGCTGTGGTGTGCCTATGTGTGGTTTTCTTTGAATTTATCCTGCTTGTAATTTGCTAAGTTTCTTGTATTACAGGTTGATGTATTTCACAAAATTTAAATTGTATTCTTTTTATTTTCCTTGAGACTCTAAATACTTGTACATTAAACCAATTGTTATTGTCTCTTAAGTTACCAAGTTGCTCTTTATTCTTTGAAGTCTTTTCTTTCATTCAGATGGAATCATTTCTATAGCTATGTCCTCAAGTTCACTGACCCTTCTGTAGTTGTTCAACACATCCAGTGAATATTCCACTTCAGACATTGTGTTTTTAAGGTCTAGAATTTCTATTTGTCTCCTTTTTTGTAGTTTCATATTTTGGTTGAGATTCCCATCTGTTTACTCATTTTTTTTATAACTCTTTACACAATTCTTAAACATAGTCACAGTAGTTGTTTAAAGTCCTCATCTGAGAACTCAAATATCAAGATCATTTTGGAATCTATTTCTATTGACTGCATTTCTTTTGAGGATGGGCCCCATTTTCTTGTTCTTTTGCATGTTTAAAATTTTTATATTGTATGCTGTATGTTGTGGATGATACTTCGTAGAGTTTGAAAGGATTTGGAATGTGACTCTAGCAGATAGGTAAGTTACTGGAGGATTCTCTAAATCTTTTCAGTTTTGATTTTAGGCTTTCTTAGAATATGTTTATGTTGATGGTTTCCTTATTCCTAAGGTATGGCCCTTTCTCTAATGCATAGTCATTATTCCCAAGGCGAACCTTTTCTGGAGTCTCATCTGTCGCTCCCCGCAACGTTC
>PVKS010003361.1:0-104709 GCA_004027875.1 Aplodontia rufa | reverse complement strand
CTATTGCAGTTCCCCCCAGAAGAACTCATGTGTTAATTGGGTATCTAGTGTAGGAATAACATCGGCTTCTGGAATGGTTCCCCCATCTTCCCCATCACCAGACTCCTATGAGTTCTTCGTATACCCTCCCCCCTCCCCATCCCCTTCCCTACACCTCCAAGTTTACTTTTAGCAATTGGGGTGAAACATCCTATTACCTCATTATTCAATCTGGATTCAGGTGGGGAGCATTTTTTAGTAGTTTGGTAAACCATTCTTCAGTACGTGGGAAATTCCTTGTAATGGAGGGGAAAACACAAAATGGAGTCCCTTAGGTTGTAACAGTTTTGCTCCTGAAAATATTAACCAGGGTAATTAAGCAAGAAAAAGAAATAAAAGGCATCAAATTGGAAAGGAAGGAGAAAAAATCATTGTTGTTTACAGATGACACAATCTTCTTTCTCTACAGAAACCCCCAATTATTCTACAAAAGAAAAAATAGAATGAATTAACATATTCATTAAACTTAAAAGGTATAAAATCAACATACAAAATTAAGTTGCATTTCTAATCACTGAAATTGAATGATCTGAAAAGGAAATTATAAAAATAATTCCATTTACTTAGTATAAACAAAGAATTAAATATTCAACTCAGGATGCTGAGGCAGGAGAACCACAATTTCAAAGCCAGCCTCAGCCAGTTAGCAAGACTCTACCTCAAAGTAAAAAGAGTAAAAATGGGGATGTAGTAGAGTGGTAGAGCACACCTGGTTTCAATTCCCAATACTGTATACACTCACACAAAATAATAAAATTTTTAAACGAGGAGGAGGAGACAAAGGAGAAGAAAATACTTAAATATATAGTTAACCAAGGATGTAAATGACTTGTATACTGGAAAACAATTAATGAAGATGCAAACATCTCAAAATATATTCACCTTATGTTTATGGATTAGAAAACATAATATTGTTAAAATATCCATAATACTCAAATGATTTATAGAGATAATGCAATGTATATTACAATCCTAAATGTATTTTCCACAACAGAAAATAAATCACAATCCTAAAGTTTAGACAGGAACACAAAAGATTCTGAATTATTGAAATAGTCTTAATCTTTTTATTTTTATTCATTAAAGATGGTCTTACAATTAGGAGGAGAAAGCCAAGGCTGATGCTATTCCATGGTTTCCCCTCTTGGATTTCCCATGGCTCCATGTTTTCCCCTATGTAACCCCATGTTAATTGGACTTCTCATGGAAGTTGAAGGTTCCCCTCTGAAATGATTCCCCCATACTCTCTCCCATCTCTTTGATATCCTTCCTATTCCCTCACCCTCTCCCTAAGTCCTCTAGCATCTTAGGCAAGGTTCTCTCTGTTCATGTAAAAATTCATACATTTGAGGTGATTATTAGCTTAGCCATCTATCATACTTTTTCCAACTGTATGCTAACTTCCACAAAAGAGAGAAAACATTCAGCCCTTGAGTCTCTGAGTTTGGGATACTTCACTTAGCATAATTTTTTCAATCTCTGTCCATTTGACTGCAAATGCCATAATATCATTTTATCTAATAGCCAAGTAGAATTCCATTGCATATATGTACCAAAGTTTTTGAATCCACTCATCAAGTGAGGGGCATCTGTGTTGGTTCTATAATTTAGCAATAGTAAATTGAGCTGCTATAAACATTGATGAAACTGTATCTCTGTAATATGCCAATTCTAGCTCTTTTGGAAAAACACCTAGGAGTGGGATTAGCTGGGTCATAAGGAGGTTCCAGCCCTAATTTTTTGAGGAGTCTCCACGCTGCTTTCCAGAGTGGCTGTACAAGTTTGCAGTCCCACCAGCAATGTGACAATGTTCCTCTTTCCCCACAACCCCTCCAGGACCTGTCATTGTTTGTATTCTGCCTGTTTACCACTCTGACAAAAGTGAGGTGGAATCTCAGTGAAGTTTTGATTTGCATTTCTCCGATTGCTAGTGATGTAGAGCATTTTCTCATATGTTTATGGGCTTTTTGGACTTCTTCCATTGAGATATTTCCTCATACACCATTGGAACAGAATTAAAATAACAGTTTAAAAAATAACATTATATATATATAGTCAACTGATCTTTGAAGACCTCATGTGGTGCCCAGACTACAGTGGGGAAAAGGATAGTCTCTCCAACTAACAGTGGTAGGAAGATTGAATATCAACATGAAAAAGAATAGAACTGGTTACTTCCTTTACAGTATACACAGATATCAACTCAAGATGTATTAAAGACTTGGATCTAAGACCTAAAAGTGTAATACTCCAAGAAATCAAAGAGGAAAACTTTTTAGTATTACTCTATGACATTACTCTAAGCTATTGGATATGACACCAAAATGGCAGGCAACAAAAGCAAAACTAGACAAGAGGAGCTACAACAAAGTTAAACTTTGCATCAAAGGAAAGAATCAACAGTATGAAAAGCCTCTTGCATAATGGAAGAAATAGTTGTAAACCACATATCTGATAAAAAATTGATATCTAAAATATGTAAGGAATGCCTACAACTCAATATCAAATAAAACCATCACATTAAGCAGTGGGCAACTGTCTTGAATAGACATTTCTATTTAGATGACATACAAATGGCTAACAGTGTGAAAGATGTTAAACATCGTCAATTATCAAGAAAATGCAAATCAGAACCACAATAAGATATCATCCCATACCTGTTAAGATGGCCAAAATAGCAAGAGTTAATGAGGATTTTTGGAAATTGGAATCCTGGGGCTGGAACAGTGGCTCTGCAGTTATGGTGCTTGCCTTGCATGCACTAGTAGAGTTCAAACCCCAGCACCATGTACACAACGAAATCTCAGAGCAACGAAAGCCACACGAAAAACTAAATAAAAATGGTTTCTCTCTCTCACTCTCTCTCTCTCTTTCTCTCTCTTTCTCACTGTCCCTCTCTCTTTAAAAAAAAAGAAATTGGAATCCTTATGAACTATTGGTAGGAATTTAAAATGGAAAACAGAAAAGCATAAAGAGTTCCCTTGAAATACTAAAAAAGATCTATCACATAATCCAGAAATTCTATTCCTGAATATATACCCAAAGGAACTGCAATCTCTTGAAGAGATGCTTGTACTCCCATATTGCAGCAGTGTTGACAACAGGCAAGAGATGGCAACATCCTACATATCCATCAAGGGTTGGGTAGATAAAGAACATGGTTGGACATTCCTATGGTGAAATATATATTGAGTAGGGTATAACAGAAGGAGAATCAGAACCCAACACACATGCAAAAATATCCAGAACTGAAAAAATAATGTGCACGAAATATTTTTGAGGAAAGGAAGAAAAACAAAAACTAAATTCACACTGAAAAAACATTTGAATGAACAAGGTGTGTGGTGAAAAGATGGAGAAACTATTTCTGTTCTAGTAAGACAGAACAGTAATATTTCTTGAAATATATCACCTTAAAGAGTTATAATGATGATGTTTAATCGATACAATGAAACAATGATAAATATAATAAAATATAAATCATAAGATATTAAAAAAACTAAGTACAAGAATGTTGGCCAGGGGGAAAATGTGAGAAATCACGAGAAGCCCCTGACATTCAAATATATAAACAAGACACCAGTGACAATCTCCAGAAAGCAGAATTACAAGCTCTAAGAACTTGAGACTCTACAACAATGCTCTGTGAGTTTATATATTGTCTATACACAATGCCAAATCCTCAATGTATGTCTTCAACTTGACCTTGACACTCATTTCTATAAGACAGTCATACATAGTCTTAGTATATGCCTGTATATACAAATTTATAAAATTAATATCAATTAAAGATCTCCATTGGAAGTCAAACAGCCACCTCAAACTTAGCATATCCGAAATTAAATTCTTGATTTCCATTGTGTTCTCTCCCTGCCTTCACCATCTCCAAAGAGGATTTCTTGATTTATATTTTCCTCTCACCTCTGTTCAGTTTAGCAAGTCCTATAAATCTGTCTTTAAGATCCATGACAAATTTAATCATTTTGACCCTTTCCTCCACCAAGTTAGTTCCTTGTGTCTCTGTAGTAACCTCCTGGCTGGTTTACTTTCTTCTACTCTTGTTCTTTCAGTTCATTTCTCACATATAGACCATTCATTCACCTGATATTGACCATCTTCTATCACAACACTATTCTAGGTTCCCTTTCATTTATTTTTTGAAGAGAGAGAGGAACAGTGAGAGAAAGAGCATGAGAGAGATTCAATTTATTTAGTTTTTCATGTGGCTTTTGTTGCTCTGACACTTCATAGTTTACGGGGTGTTGGGGTTTGAACCTGCATCCTCTTGCATGCCAGGCAAGTGCCCTAACTGATGAGCCAACTGCTCCAGCCCCTCTTCTAGGCTCTTACTATATATGTAAATGAACACTTTCAGTTTCCTGTATTTGTGTTATGTAGGTTCTGCTTCGATGATTTTTAAAATCAGACTGTGTCACTCTTCAGTTCAAATTACTACCATAGTTCCCATCTCACTCAAAACAAAATGGAGATTCCTACAGGCACACAGCTCCACATAATCTGAGATCTCTTGGAAAGTCTCTAGCCTCACTGTTCCCTGTTTCTCCTCTTACTTCAGTGATACCACTTTCTTCACACTCTTCACGAATGGGAGCCATGCGCCTGCCTCTGGACCTTCACCGCTCTGTCTGTCTGTGTGGAGGGCTGTGCCCTCTGTTCCCACACTCCGCTCAAGTTTCTGGGCAATTTCACCATTTTCAAAGCTCCCGTGACAATTGTATCTTACTTTGCACCTCTTTATCCTGATATTTTTTTATTTAGTTCACTTATCATCTAACATTCTATATAACCATTTGTCATATCTCCCCGGAACTTGCACTTACCAACCGTATGCCAAGGTGCTCTGGGGGACCATCATGAAGTTACAGGGGCACTGTAAACTTTGTAAACAACTAGAGGGAAGCACAGTGATACTTGACATTTCAGACGGCACATAAACTGCTAACTTGAAGATTTATTTTAAAGTTAGATTGCATTGCATTCTTTTAATGGCACCATGTCTTTACACAGGATTTGGGTAGTGGTGACTGTGATTAAAAAAGCAATTATTCAACAAATATGGAATAGCTTTTAATGGCACCATGTCTTTACACAGGATTTGGGTAGTGGTGACTGTGATTAAAAAAGCAATTATTCAACAAATATTCAAATATTGAATATACTTAATGTATATTAGATGCGTATAATGCAAATATGAAATGATAATGGGTATAATGACTTCAACTGTAATTCCAAAGCTTGAGGACTTAATAGTGCCAGCGCTTACACATATCCCATCAGTAAATAATTTTCATAATTAAAGGGTGAAGTTAAAGAAAGCTTTTCCTAATGTATGTGCACTATTATCTTAAATGATTTGTTATGGCATATCTAATTAAGTTTATGGGCATTCTTACTTAACAGATGAAACTCTTTGATACTTCTTTTGGCCCAGGGGTACAGACATTACTGAGAGTATGTAAGTATTGAGAACCTGGACATTTTGAGAATTTGTGCCCTGGATTATTAGGTTGACTCTGGCAGCACTTCTGTCTCTTTTGTTCATGACTTTTCCCCTAGAATAGAACAGACATCTAATGCCATTACTATGTCACTCAGAGGTGCTCTTGAAAGATAAAGATGAAGGAAGATCTTTCCAGTGGAAAGAACTTGAGATATTTCTGATAACTTACTTCATGGGAAAGGAAAATGGCCTGAGGTCCAGACTTACATTGACTTTCAGTGGCAGAGAAATTGAATTGCTGATAAAATAAGGGAGAGTAATGACTCAGAGGTTGGAGTGAGAAGTATGTGACTGGACCTTGCTAATTGGGCACAATGTGATGATCATTTCTCACCAAATGTTACCAGAGGTGTGGGCAGGAAGGAGGCTTTCAGTCAGCAAGTGGACAAGATGAAGCATCTTGGGGATGTCAACCAGCCCCTCTGCCTGGTGACCAGTTATGAACAAAGAGCTCATGGAGTCAAAACTGGAGCTACAGATTGACACCAGCTACCTCTTATTAAAATTGTTGTGGCTTCTCTCCTCTATCAAGGGCCATCAGGAACCCAATAGCATTATCCACTGGGGGAGTAAATTACATTAAATGCCTATTCCATGGGGGAGGAGAGCAGTGTTTGACACATTTTCTTTTTTTGAATTCAAGTTAAATTCATTTTTAACTAATACGTAAAACATAAAATTGTACATATTAATGGAGTACCATGTGATGTTTCAGTACATGAATACATTGTATAATGTTTAAATCAAGTCAAATTCATCTATTTACTTAAATATTGATCATTTCTCTGTTGAAAATTTTCAAAATCATTCCTAGAAAGCATAGTACATCACTATTATCAGTAGTCATCCTACTGTTCAAGAGTACCTCAGAACTTCCTGCTCCTATCTAACTGTAACTTAGTCACATTGATCAACTTTTTGCCATCCTCTCCTCCTCTCTACTCCCCCCACCCAGATGATAACATTGTACTCTCAACTTCTGTGAGATCAACTTTTTCATATTCCATCTATGATTGAGATGATGCAATACTTGCCTTTTCTTGCCTGACTTATTCCACTTTCCATAACAATGTCCAATTCTATCCATGGTTCTGCAAATGACAGACTTTCATTCTTTTCATGGCTGAATAACATTCCATTTTGCATATATACGGTAATACATTTTCTGAAAATTACTTTTTCCACTTGGATCAGGGCTTCTATCTGCACCAAGATTCAAGGCTGGTAAGAAAGCCTTACCTGTATCAATGACTTGCCATACATATCCAATTATTAGTGGGGATATCCAGCTTCTGCTATGCAATTGAGGCCAAGAGGAGCAAATACCCAGAGAACTTATAAAGGCACCATTTAATGCTCTTTTAATATTTCTGATAAGTGGAAAGCTATGGAAACTGAAAGAGGACTGCAAGGACTCAGATATCAGAAAAATGGAGGTTTTAAAGGATTTGGTTATACTATTGCAAGAAAAGGACACTATTAGTCACAGTGCCTGCTAACACTAAGGAAAGCATGAAATGCATAGTGGGAAGGTAGCAGTGTGGGCCTGGTGACCAGGTGTAGAAGCCAGCACTGTGGCAGAGGATTTTACATGGCCTTCTTTCCCTTCATCCCTCCCTCTCTTCCTTCCTTGCTTTTGTTTTGATGTTTGTTTTTCTCTTTTCTGCTCATCTTCTCATAATTTTATAAGAAGAATATGATAAATCGTGAACTGATATTGCAATGTTATATCTAGAAAGAAAAATGATAGATTCTGCAGGGTCCAATGTGTGCATTGGACTGGGGATTTTCGATTTTGCCTTGGAGATCTCCACTCCTTGCTTTGCCTGGGAGGCTCAGCTCTGTGGTCTTCAACGCAGCACTCCCTTGCCAACAGCTTCTGGCTGGGTTAGGCTGGCATGAGGCCTTACCTGGAGTCTGGGGGCGGGTGAGGAGCAATCCTTCCCTTTTCCCTATCTGGGATGGCAGTAGCTCTACTTCTCTATCTAAAATCATATCTGCTGTTATTTGATCTTTACTGTTTCACATCTGCTCTTTTTGGGTTCCAGTAATCTCTCTTGTTGTCTATTCATATCTTGTCCCAGGGATTTTAACATTTTGTTAGTTTCCTTATCCCTGCTTGCACATTAATAAGCAGCTCTTTTATTAAAAATTTCCTCAATTATTCTTTTTAAATTTGTTATATTTCATGCCAGGACCCTGGATGATAACAAACAAACAAACAAACAAAAAACACCCTATGGTGAGATGCATTTAGAACACTTCAGGTGCTGTGGGTAGGGAGTCGCACTGCAGAGCCTCTTTCAACCACTGCACATGATTTTCAGGAAGCTTAATTGGGCCTTTTGAAGTTATTAACTTGATACATTGAATTCAGACTAAGGTCTGTCTCATCGTTTGCTTCTAGGTTGAAAATTCTTCTTTGTCATCTACTCTCTCACTCAAGATAATAGAGTGAATAAATCTTAAGGAAAAATGATTATATAGTGTGATAAAAGTGATTACAATTTATGGATTTCCTAACTTATAGGACCCAAATAGGAGCCCTTCAATGTGAATAATATTTCCCCTCCAGCTCAGCTCTTTCTGGACAGAGCACAGAATCAACAACAGATAATTTAAGGAACTTGGCACTACTTTTCATCTCTTCACATGAGAAACTTATTACATTTCCCCTATAAGGAGGCCAAGAGGGGAAGTCAACAAAGATTGCAAGAAAAACACCAAAAAAAAAAAAAGATAGTTCAGTGAAACTGCAACTCATCTGACAAATCTGGAAAATGCCATTCTATGCAACTGTTCAATGCTTAGATTAAACATAAAGTAATATGATTAACAATCTGGAGAAAGTGCATCAGGTACCAATCAAAATAAAACAGGTAGGTTAGGAATTCATCTTTATTTATTTATAGATATTTGCATTTGAATTTTCTATTCATAAGTACTACATAGGAACACATAGATTACTGATTATTGTATTTCAGCTAAAGCAACAACCAAAAGTAATTAGTTCCTGGAGAATCGTAGATAATATCTCTTGTCTATCTGCTAATCAACATATGTACTTCCTAATTAGATTATCTTGTATTACATTTTATGCAACAAAATAATTACTTGTTCTTGGGCTTGTTCTGTATTCTGAATGAAAATAGAATCCCTTTCATGTTCTTTTTATCCAAAATCAGAGTTTGCAACAGACTCTAAGCTCAAACAAATGGTGCCAGGGTCATTGGCAAGAAAAGAAAGGATGGTGCAATGGTTGCCGCAATAATAAAACAAAAAAGTACTCAGAAGCATTTCAAGCAGGTGGTGCCACCTGTACCCATCTAATTCCTGTCTGACAATCTGCCACCCACTTGTGAAGAGGCTGGAGAACTTGATACCAGTTCAATCCGGGTAAGGAAAGTGGGCTGTGGCTCTAGCTCAAGTACTAAGTCAGATATGGAGGAGGGGATTATTACTATTAGTGCCAGTGGATAATTTTCTTTCTGTGAAACAACTGTGGGGATCCCCTCGACAAATCCAGCTTTGATATTGGCAAGCTATCAAATGCGAGAATGGACACCTGTGGGCTAAGAATTCCCAGCTGTACTTGTTGCTCTTCCAGCTGGCTGGCATTTCCTTACAAAGGGTGCAGAAAAAAGTCTGGCTAAGGGGGAGGTAATCCATTAGAACAGACTGGTCTGCTATGAAATCAAGAAGTACATTTTGAGCGCCTTTTAAGAGGTGCCCTCTTCAGGGAACCAGGAGAAGAGTGAAACCCAATAAAGTCAGCACCTTTTCAGAAACTCCTTCTTTCAGTGGCGCACCGGTAAAGAAGCTATGCGATCAACTCTGGAAGGGAATGATGTGAAGTTTGTTAATGAGCACATGATTGGATAATGAATAAGTCAGTGTCACCGTTTGCATCTTCCAAATCCAAATGCCATAACCAGACTATGTATGCAAATTTCACTTTGCATCTCCTAATTGAAGATACTATTGTTAAGGATGTTATTCTGCTTGCTTTTCTGTGCATTGGGAAATGGAATTTATCACAACTGTTTCTGGCTGTGTTTGCTGAACAACTTTACAATGAGTATTAGACTTCCCATCTTCTAATATTTCTTACATAATTACAGAGAAATTGAAGTAATATTAGAAGAAATCATAATGATATCTTTTCCAGTGATGGAATAAATCCAAGTGCTTCTGGTAGATAATCCTCATTTGAAAGTTTCCTTTCCAAAAATGTGAAATTTTATACACTTGGATAGATCTGCTGATAGATATTATTCTTCAAATGTCATCAATTATGTTAATTTTCTGTAAGTTGTGTTTCTTAAGATCACTGAGGTGGGCCAGGTCTTCATATAATCATGTACCTTTCTGGTCATTGTGTTCTGTTCCCTTTGTGCTCAGTAAAGGGAATGAGCCATGACTGAGGTGACATTTTTAGGTACTAATTTTACCCTGAATTTATGTTTTTTCAAAATATAAGGTTATTAGTGGAGAAGAATGTTTGCATCATTCTCTCCAGGTGTTGCAACTGATATCCAGTATGGCTTGTGTGGCTATAGTTATCTAAAAATAATAGCTAACCCATAGAATTAACTCATCTCCTCTACTACGGAGAAGGAATGGGTGAAAGATATCTCTTGAAAAAATGAAACTAGGTAGCATTATGACAGCAATTATTGAGAACTAGCATTAGTTATCCGGGCCTGAAATAGTTAAAATTGTCTTTTACAAGGTACTGTGTTCTTCCGCTATTAAGTCATTTTGTTATTACATGTGTCCCGATCTAAGAAAGGAAGAGCCTGACAGCTCTGGTGGTGTGAGGTCCAAAGTAGGATCCTGTTACTAAATTCCATTTAGAGGCCTAGAATTTTTTCAAGAAAATGAATGTCTTATGCTTCTGCATCTTACCGGATCAAAGACGCCTGTAATTTGTGAAAAACATCTGCGAGCATGTCAACATATCAGAGTTCCATGTTAAAAAAAAATCGTTCTAAAAAGAAAACAGAGGGACCCAAATATTAAGAAAAAATGGCAACGGAAATTTCTTATTCTTTTCCTACGCAATGTATTCAGATCATCTGGTGTGAAAGAGCATTCAGCACCACACTTAAATCTCGCACCAAGCAGAGATTTAATCTCAGCACAGTGGTGACAGGTGCAAGCCTTATGGCTCTTTATTGTAGGTTCAGGAGGAAATGGCACCTAATAATTCTATTCAGGTTCATATTTGTTCAGAGAAACTGCTTTCTTATATCTTCACGTCACTTCTTTTCTAATTCTTTAAAATGATGCTTATGTTTCATCCATTACCAATCATCTTAATACTTATTAAGAGAGATTTTGTATAATATTGACACTTTTTTATTCAGCACACCACACTGTAAAATGATTTTTATTTTTTTCTTTAACTGTTGAAGGAATACAAAGACTTTAGATGAATGTGTGAAAATGCTCATAAGCAAACCACTCTGATTAAAAAATACTTAACGTTACCCAATAAGAATCTTGCTGCCTAAGGCAAAGGTTTATTTAACATTTAAGAGTCAAATGATAACAATTAAACATGCATAGAAAAAATCAGGTATGCACTATGATGTGTCAACAGAATCCAGGTGAGTTCCTTATTAGTGATTATTGGTGTTATTTATTATGTGATGGCAAGGATGCCATAATTTATTTCTTAAATCATCCCTTGTATAGTAATGATTTACTATATCTTTACGGACATAAGAAGTATAGGATGAGGCTATTCTTTTGGCTCCATAGAGACCAACAAGCTTGTATGCTATGTTAAATAAGAACTTTTATGCTTTTTCTGTAACTTGAAAAAGAGGCAATGCCATTTACAAATTTCTTTTGCTTTTCAGTCTAAACAAGTGAATACCCATGCCCATATACAAACATAGAACTACACAAAACCTTGAGCAGGAACATGCCTGTTATATAGTAAATGCATATTTTAACATCTATTTATTCCTGGGGTTTCCAGGCCTCGTGTAGGGTTTATGGAGGAATAGAGGTGCTTAACCTCTCATGAGTGTTGTCTCCTTATCCAGTCTGCATTATTCTGCTCATGAAATCTCGCTCTTAATTTTACCTCTTGGGAAGGTTTTTCTTGATTTTCTCCTCTTTATTAAAGGAACTCTACTAATTCACCTGATTTTCAGAGAATATAAGCCACCTACTTACAGGTGATCTACAGCATTTTTAAGACATTGATTTGACAACTCACATAGTTCTCCAACCAGAGAGCACTTCATAATCATCCGGGAAGATTTAAAAAAATAATATTATTTAGAACATACCAGAAGTCCAATTAAATCAGAATCTCTGCAGATGTACCCTAGGATTTGGTATTTTGTTTTATTCAATCTCCACCAAATTATTCCACATTGAAGAGCACTGAGAACTAGAGATTTGGAAGTGGTGTGAACAGCATGGCCCATGGATGAACTCTAAGAGCTCAGTGTTGCTGACATATTAATCCAGAAAAGAGCAGAGCAATGAAATAAGGTGATCTTGCTTAAACATCATGATCCTAAGCAACCTGAATTTGTATTCTGTGTAAATTGTGAACCACTGAAAAATTCTAAGCTAGAAATTTGTATCAAATTTCTGTTTAAGAATGGTTTCTTTCAGAGATGTAGTTACTTTTAACCTGGATTTTGTAGATCAACTAGGAGTTCTTATAGTGGGCTTCTAATTAAAAGTAAAACATTAGAAAAATTTGTGCAGCTAGGCTTAAATATACTTTCCTTGGAACATTTTTTACCTTTTATCTTGTCAAAGGAATATATAACTTAAAATGGTTTCAAATCACTATTTTTACTGGATGAATGGGGAAAAAGAAGTATAAAAATAGTAGCTCGATTGCAGTTCCACAAAATTGTATCTATTTATTTCTGTAGATAATTTAACAAGGAAAGATTGCATTCCCATTGCTTTTACATCGGGCCTTTAAAATGTCATGTCAACAAGAAGAGACTGGGGTGTGGGTGATGTGGGGGTGATTCTGGTTTAGGAGCATATGCCTATCATATTATTACTTTAAGTGCATTTATGATTGTAGAATAACTCAAATCCTTAATAAAATTTTTTTTAAAAGTATGAAACTTTTCTACCCAAGCATATTAAATTATAGCTCAAGAACACCGTGGGCAATTAAATGCATCCCTAACAGAAAGGACAATATTCATCAATATAGATATAGTCACACACATACAATTTTAAATATAGTTGCTCCTGAATAACCTATATTCTACATGATTGATGGTTTTTAGAATAAACCAAAGGCCAAGCATTTTTAGAATGACCAAATGCTTGAGTAGATGCTCATCTATTTGTATTAATGAGGTCGACTGGTAGAAAGGAAGTATGAACATGGGCAATTTTTCAAAATTCTCCCTACTTTAGTTTGCCTTTACATTTTGAATTTTTCTGCTTCATCGTCCTCCAGCTATGAGAAATGTAAAACGTCCACTATCCTTTTGAAGGTTCTCTTCTTAATATAAATCAGTTCAGCATATTTCAGACATAATTTTGATATAAAATTCTAATAATATTTTAACCTAATTATTCTTCTTGGCTATCATAGAGCTGTGCCAATTTTAATTTTGTTTCAAAGTAAGAAGAGAAAAGTTCCTTCCAGTTGATGTTACACATCATCATGGGTGTCCCATAGCAGGGCCGCCTGGACATAACATAGGAGAGTTTAATGAGACGTTTTATATACCATATGTCACATAACTATTCTTTACACAGCATTTCTGAGGTGTCCAGGTCAAGAACTCTACACTCAAGTTCTATACAGAGAACTGCAGATGGTCGACTCTAGTGCTTTGTTACTGAATCCTCTTTATTTGGTATGCTTTGGTCTGAATTTAATATTAAATTTTCTCCCTGACTTATGGACTCCATCATAACAGGTTCTGCATTACCTTTCCTGCATCCTTTTCACAAATAAGATTTAGGCTGATGCCCCAATCATGAATATCTGCCTTCCTATGTCTGGGAGAATCCATACAATTACAGATATGAAGAGATTCAATACTATAGGGAAGGGGAAGAAATAAAACCTGTAAAGAGATTAAACCAGTGCAAAACACACTGTTGGTGCTCCATAGGTGTTAAGTGATTGTGTACCTAAATGAATGAATTAATGAATTATTGAGCAGACAAATTGCTCTTTATTCCTGATCAGTGAACAACCATAACTTTAAAAATTAATTTATATTTTTCTCTTAAAATAAATGTTATTGTTCTTTAACAAACCAATTTAGCTTAAATTAGATAAATAACTAAATGACAAGCAGGCTTTCTCCCACTCATAGTCTCAGTCTAGGTTTTTGACATTTGTAATACTTCTGGGATGGAATTTAATACTGCCCCACCAGTGATATTTCACCATAGATACTAGTGTTTTTCAGACAAAGCCCACAATCTATAATTCACAGAACTTTTTATTCACGAATATATCTTATTAGTCCACTTCACTACAAATGTTTTAGAGGGAGGGACTAAATGTTATCTATTTATTACTACAAATATACATTGTAATGTTTTGTAAATAATAATAAATAGGATGTCTTCTGTAGATAAAACAAGAAATAATAGCTCTTTTATTTTCAATGAAAAATCTAATGTTAATACATGATTTGGATCCCATAATTCCCAATGAATAAATGAAATCAGCCTTTTATAAACAAAAAGAATTGTCTCCTATATTTCTATTCCTTTCTTGTATATTTAAATTCTGAATTAGGAGATGTGATAATGAAAAAATCCACAAATATTTGATGAAATCTCCATGAATAAATTGTACAAAATATAAACTTTTTTCAAGGATTTTTAATGATCTCTTTCTAACTAGAACTTTAAAAAGATACATGGTAAGCTTTGCAAATTAAAGAAAAGGAAAATATGAATATAGTAAAAATTTGGTGGTAAAAATGCTGCTTCGGTCTAACGGTGATTATCTTCTCACATTTATACCTAAATGCAAAGAAGTTGTTTTCCAAGTTTGGATAGATTTCACTTCATTTTCTATTTGGAAAAAATAAAGTAAATATCTTACTTTTTCAGGAAGTAAAAAAAAAAAAGTGTAACCTCATAACAAAGAAAAAAAAAGCCTTTGTAGCCCTGCTTAATGTTTATGTCATCAGTTAAATTAAAAGTGACAGGACTAGTAAGTCTGGAGATTTTCACCACTAGTGTGATTGTCTTGAAGTATTTTGTCTCCTTAGAATCTCTTTGGCTCCATTTCCCAAGGAAGTTGACTCCATGTTAATCCTGTTGACTCTTTCACACAGGTTTTAAATAGTCTGTGTCCAGCCTGAGGGAAGGGAATGCCTCTCTGAAGACTGCTAGCCCATTTAGCCACCGGGCCATCATTCTTCTTCTAGGAAAGAATGCTAATTACAACAAGAGATTGCTCATATCTTAACACAGCACTGAGTTGAAAGAGTCAATTACTTGTTTGGGGATTGTGTGTGGGGTTAAAGAGTGTGCCCTCTCAAAGGTCTTTAAACTGAGAATTGCCACATTCAGAGAAGAAATGGCTTGAAATGGCAATGAAGCCAGGCGACATATTTTCATCACCTGTAACACAATCCTGCTTTATAAGCAAACTGGGTTTTGGTTGACTTAAAGGGATCTGAAATATTTATAATAATACATTAGGCACTACAATTCAGTTGGTTTACCTTGGAAATAATCCTTTACTGAATTTTATTTAAATTTGACACCTAAAATTATTTTTTAATTTTGAATTTCTATTTTTTATGAAGGAGTTGAGTTATTATACAGTCATAAATACATACAAAGCAGCATGTTTTAGTTAGGCACAGGTTCTTAAACCAAAATTACCCTCACATCACCCACCCTGAAGTCTCTTGACTGTTCTACATTTCGCCCCTACAAGCGATATAAATGCTTAGACTGTGAATTTTCCAGAGTTAAATGACTGAAGTTTTTTAAAGTGCCATTTAAATGACTTGTCTCTGAATTACATACTGGGGAAAATTTTAAACTTTTTCCTGCCTGTGCCTCAACGATGAACATATCGTTGTTGGCTTATGTGCAATTTTCCCACTAATAAACATTAAAAGTTGAGGTTTTAGTTAAATAATAAACTAGTTAAATCCTCCCAAGCAAGAGTTCTGCTGTATATTTTTTTTAAATTTGTTTTCATAGTCTTACATATTGGAAGGAATAGTTGTTACATGGATATTGACAAAGTACTTTAAGGCTGATCCTACTCTAGGATCTCCCCTCTTCGACCACTCTCTGTTCTCCTATCTCCTCTGCTTTACCCCCATGTTAAAGATAGAAATAAGCATACACATGTGTGTTGATTTTTGAATTTTCTGATCTTCTCTGCCTGCCTGTGTATAGTTGGGCTTCTTGTGGGAGTAGAGAGTTCCCAGTTGCATTGATAGCCTCCCTAATCCCTTTCTCCTCTCCCTCCCTCCCTTCCTTCTCCCCAACCTTCATAGTTATGGTTCCCCCAGTTTATGTGAAATTTCAACTATGCTGAGTTTATTATTTAAAATTAGCTAACTTTCATTCTGTCTTAGATTTTACTCTAGCTTCCACATATAAGAGAAAATATTTGGTCCTTAGGTATCTGAGTTTGGGATATTTCATTCAGCAAAATTTTTTTCCATCTCCATCCATTTGGCTACTGCAGGACATTTTAAATGAATAATTTAAAAATATATCACATTTATGAAAATGAGATTTGTTAGTAATGTGAATCAGAATTCTAGGTGATAACAGCAAACTACTTTTTCATGTATTGTTTTCGAAGGGTAGACAGACATAATATTTTGAAAAATATTCAGCTCCCATTAAGAATACTTAATTTAAATTAGTACTTTCCTATTTCTTAGAATTTCAATAAGTTTACTTTTTAGATTATTACTGTGTTCATAACTCAATTATATGATTTCTCTAATTGCTTTTCTACATAAATATGAAACAATTATTAAGATAAAATTGTTACTATGTAAAACATTAACCTGTGTTTAGAGGTCTTTGTAAAGGTCTAGTTTCTAACACATTTCTACTCAAGATAATGCTGTTTCTCATCTTCAATTGTTTTGCTTTCTAATCTAATGAGATAAAAACTGAAATAACCTCATGGGATATGTTCATAGAAGGCCTTTTAGTAAACAGCAATAACAGGAACTTAGACTAAGCTATTTTCAGGGAAAGGTAAAAGCTGATATTCCTTCCAAGGAGCTTGTTGTAAGCTAGGGAGCAATTTGAGATGCAATTGGTACATTCCAGAACTCCCCTTGGTCTTAATTAGAACAATTGAAAGAAACTGTTAATTTTGATCAGCTGGTGAAAAGCCCTGCTGTTGCAGTCAGTCATTTCTATGGAGTTCAACTTTCAAGTTCATAAGCAAAGGGGTTAGATTAAAGGATTTTTCCTCCCAGTAAATCATTAGCACAAATGCATCATTTCAAAATTAATACTCTAAGATTGAGCTGTATTTTAAGGTTATAGAGTTGCTAGTTTAAAATGTGACACACAATGTATGAGTAATTCATTTCACAGTGGGTTGTATATTTTTAGTTTCCATATTTAGCACTAAATAGAATATTTTAATTTGTGGAAAATCCATCTTTTAGGAACATATACTGGTATACATAGTATATATCCATAAAGTAATCAAAAATAGCTTGGGGAAAATGTAATGCAGGGAGGTTAGACAATGTATTGGAGTGGCAATACATTGACAGTGAAGGGAAAAATAAAGTAGGAAAGTGGTGGGGGAGGTGCTTTCAACAACTTCTCCCTAACACAAAGGGAAACCAGGAGGCAGAGAGAAGGGCAAGGGAGAGAAATCATCGTACACAGTTACCACCCACAAAAAAATATCCACTGAAGTTTCCTCCTCAAGTGTCACGTAGAGCAGAAAGAGTGTGAACATGCTTATTAATGGTGTATAAATTCCATTGTTGATTTGCTATTACTTCCTCTTTGGAAGTTGCTTACTTTTGTTAGGCTGATCTGCAAGTGGGTGCATGCCATAGCACACATCAGGTGTTCTGTTGGGATTCAAAGAGATAATGTGGAAACATCTGGATATATTATTTGCCTTTTCTCATGTTTTTCTGTATGATTTATAATATGTATATTGTATTGATATAGTAGGACATGTGGATCTACACACATTAAATAGATGAACATATTAGTACAATTAAAGAGATGTGGACACTACCCATTTATATGACTATTAGAATGATTATGTTTGATAATCATTAGTTCCCTCTGAGCCTAACGTTTTGTGATTCTAGTCATGTGATTTTGTGACTATATTTGAATTCAGAATATTTAAATAATTTTATTTATGCAAAGAGAAGGCTTTCAATTAGCTACTTAATAACATCAATTAAATACAAATTTATTCATATACCTCCACTATTTTTACCAACAATTTGGTTGCATATTCTGTTTCAAATTTGAGCACCATGTTTCTTGTTTTATGACTATTGAGAAAGAATGATTGCCAAGGGGTTATAGACATAGCTTCATTTGCATGCATAGCTCAGAAACTGTAGAATAGTAGGGCAGCTGTTAAAAATCCATTAGCATCTCCATAATCTTCTGTAACTAGCAGTAACAAAGGAAGAGACAACTTAAAAAGCAGCAGCTGCTGGATGAAGTCACTAAGTGCAGTGGTTGAGGGAATCAGAAGCTGGATACCAGAAGAAAGTGTAAGAACCTATGTAGTCCTCAATGGCAGAGGAGCTCAGACTGGGTGGTCCCAAGGACTGTACCTTGGGAAACCAGCCTCAAAACTTAACTCCATCAATATACATATTCTGTTTTTCAGTCAGGCTAACATTGGAATAAGTGTATGAATACATGGCTTCCTTTCCGCCAGATAGAGACAGGACAGCATAAATGTTTGTGTACTAAGTTAATAAGAACTTTCTGGAATAGTCAATTCATAGCTTTTTTTTGGAGACATTTAAGAAGTAGCTGCTAAGGTATATGCGACCCCCCCTCTTTATTTTTCTTTTTTGGAACAATATGGTTTTTAAATCATAGTGACAGAGATCACTTAGGGAGATGATTTGATAATGCTGGATCTCAGACCATATCCCCAGATTCTGAGATTTTTGTGTAATCTAAGAATCTCTCTCCTTTTTGAAGTCAAAGAGATTCATAAGAAGCATCATGAGAACACTTTTCTCCAATCCTTCATTCAAAACTTTTAGCATGAGTTGTATTTCAGAATTCTAATTTAAAAAATATATTACATGATATGTGTGGAAAGTTCTGGAGTAACACAACAATTACAGTCAACGCCCAGTGCTGTTGGGATCTTGTCCAAAAATCTTTGCCATTCCAATATCCTGAAGCATTTTCCTTATGTTTTCTTCTAGTAGTTTCATAGTTTCAGGTCTTACATTCAAGTTGAACTTTAGTACTTGCAGCAGATAGCAGTCTAGCTTCTGTTTTCTGCCTATACATATCCAATTTTCCTAGTGCTATTTGTATATTATTTGAACCTTTTCAAAAGATCACTTGGATGTGTATGTGAGAGTTTATTTCTAAGCTTTCTTATTCTGTTTGATTGAGGGATGAGTGTATTTTTATGCAATATCATGCTAATCTGATTACTGTAGCTTGGTAGTCTGTTTTGAACTCTGGTAGTGTAATTTCTCCTGCATTGTTCTTTTTTTATTGAAATGGCTTTGAATATTCAAGGTATTTTTGTGGTTATATATGAATTAGAATTATATTTTCTAGTTCTGTGAAGAATTCTACTAGTATTTTATAGGTATAGCATTGGATCTGTAAATCACTTGGAGCTCTATGAACATCTTAATAAAACTGATTCTTCTAAGAATTCAGAATGTCTTTAAACTTTTAAAATAATCTATTAATTTATTTCATCACTATTTTAAGTTTACTTTGTATAGCTTTTTCTCACCTTTGTCTAAATTTATGTCTTGATTTTTTTGTAGCTAATATAAATGAGGTTTGTTTTCTTGATATATATTTCAGACAGTTTGCTCTTAGCATAAAACAACACTACTGATTTTTGTATGTGTTTTATATTCTGCATCTTTCCTGAATTTATTTATTAATTGTAAACATTTTGGTGAATTTTCTAAGGTTACCTGTATATAAAATCATGTCATTTGCAAGCAGTGACAATTTGACTTCTTTTCCAATCTGGTTGCCCTTTCTTTCTTTCTCTTGCTTGATTGCTGTGGCTAGAGTACTCTGTAATGTAAAAATGGTCATCCTTGTTTTGTTCTAGATCTTAGAGAGAATGCTTTCAACTTTTCCACATTTGATACAGTGTTAGCTGTTGGCTTATTAGAAATGACCTTTATTATGCTTAATTTGTTTAACCTTTTTATCATGAAAGCATATTGAATTTAATGTATATCTTTTCAATGTCATGGAGATGACCATATGTGTTTTGTGTCTCATTCTGTTGATATGGTGTATCATTTTTATTAATTTTCATATATTGAGTCACTCTTCCTTTCTTGGAATAAATCCCACTTTATTATGGTGAATGATCTTTTGCTATTGTGATGGTTTGCTAATATTTGGTTGAGCATTTTAATGTCTGTGCTCATCAAGGACTTTGAGTTGTATTTTTGTTATCGTTTTGTTGTATCCTTTATCTGGTTTTGGTATCAGGCTAATGCTGGCCTGAAATTTCTATTCTTAACAAATTGCATGGTTTCAGGTAACTTGTATGTGCAGCACAAATGGACTAAAACAGCGACTATAGTTAGCAATGCTTCTTTGTATATTTGACATTTGCCAAAAGCATTCAGTGTTTTAGGTATATAAACATTTTTAAAATATAAAGGTAATAGTAACTATGTAAAGTCCTGGATATGGCAATCAGGTTGATTATGATGCTCACTTCACAAATGTAAACATATATCAAATCATTGTGTTATATACCTTAAATATCTATAATTCCTATTTTTCCATTATACTTTAATAAAGTTGAAAAAAAGAACTCACATTAAATATATTGATAGAGGAAGTTTAATATAAGATATTGTGTTCATAGGTATTGGAAATTTTAAAGAAGAAAGCAAGAATCACTGCATGTTCCAGACAAAATAATATCCAGATGAGTTTATTAGAATTCAGAGAGATGGAAAAAAGCATTGCTTACCTGTAACAAAGAAGCTAATTCTGGAAGTGCTTAAAGAATGTGATGATGGGATGAACTATTGAAGTGATTCTATTAGGAACATGAATAGGAAAAAAGCAACTCCCCTCTTCCCTCTTTCCACCTCCTAATTTTCCTTTAGTGCCACTTACTGGTAAAATATGACTAGTCAAGTAGTTTGTTCATTGATTTACTTACTGTTACTGTGTATTAAACCCAAGGTGCTTCATCATGGAGCTACATCCCACATCATTCTATTTTTTCATTTTTGTGTGTGTGTTTTTTTTTTTTTTTTGAGAAAGGGTCTCACAAAGTTACTGAAGGCCTCAATAAGTTGCTGAAGCTAGTTATCTTCCTACCTCCCTTCTGAATTGCTGGAATTACAGACATAATCCACTGCATTGAGCTCAGAGTCTTGTAGTTTATTCTGTGCCCTATATTTATTTTCAGATCCAAGTACGGAAAGTTAGATTGGAATTATGAGACAGTAGCTTAGCAACAGGTTAATATATCTGTTATAAAAATAGTTCATCCAAGTAGGAAAAATAATAAACCACATTCATGTGTTCATTTGAGAGTTTGCAACCAATCAGATGAATTGGCTGCAAATTTTACAAAATAGGGCTTTTTGGATTTTATTATGAATAAATAAGTGTGGGCTTCCACTACTCTACAGTAGAGGAAATCCCATTCTCTGTTCTCCTAGTGTTCTTCAAAGATTCTCACCAAGCACACATTGTACTCCTTTACTCTCTGTGACCATGGGGTAGTAGAAAGACTTCTTTGAGAAAAATAACTGGACATGCTCAGATCCTGTGTGTCCTTCTCCTTTCTCTTGAGTGCTAGCTTGACTGCGGTTCCTTCATGTCATATGTTGGACCTGCATGGGTCCCTTCTATGTGGAATAACCTCTTCTAGTTCAGCTTTATCTATATCTGCAGTGGAGTCGTGCAAGCTTGTGTAGAAAAGAGATGGAAAATCACTCTCTCCTCCAGTTTTGCCTTTAACAATAAAAAAAGGTAATGTTTTGACTTCTTTCACTCATGGAAGGTGAAAAAGAGTGGTACAGATATTTAAGGATCCACAAGAAATCTTACTGTTGAACACAGTGATATAAATGATAAAATGTGTTGATGGAGAAAGCACTTTGAAAATGTTTTCTACTTCTTAATGGCATTAGTCTACATTGTCCTTGAAAATTCTTGATTCTTAGAAGCTGTATACAATGATGCTCTATTCTACAAATGAAAAATACTTAAACCATGAGGAGTGTTGAAATCCACATAAGTAAGGAAATTCAGTTCAGTTGATCTTTACGATGGATTGCTTTCAAAATTTGCAGCATAAAGACCTCATTTTATTGTCTCTTAAACTTAGCTTGTGGCACTTTAATTGTATTGTTGAAATTCTGAGATGATTTATAGGCTCAAAAACTCATACTGGGAAGAGTGCAAATGGAATAAGAGAGATGAATTCAGGATGAGGCCTTAATCTGTAGGTAGGGTGAAGTTTCATGTAAGAAAGTTTTGAAGGACTTGGGTGGCAGTGCAGAGAAAAGGACTTTAGAACAGAAGGGGCATGGAGAAGTAATGTCTGGAATGAGGAGTTTACCTTTTCAAGTGGTAGTCCTTCGGACCCTGAAGAAAAATCTATTAATATCAACCTTGAACCTTAAGGCAGATTTAATCATTCACTACCTTTGCTAAAACCCTACTTATATATAGCTCTAATCATGAGTTTAAAATCTGAGTATTAATTTATCTTAAGAAGGGGATGGACAATAATGGAGTTGTGTGGCTATTCACATCTATTTTCCTTTTCTAATGCTCATTTTAAGAACTAACATCTTATCTTTTTCAAGTCTTAATCTTGGATTTCCAGGTCATTGCCAGCAATGCAATGAATATTGGGACATAAAGGACCTACAGTCACGGGTGGGATAAAAGCACAGACCAGTGAGTAGTGGAGGTAGAAAAACAAGTTTCCCTTTGCTAGCAGAGTTTGCCCTAAGAACCACATGGAGTAGAAGCTCAAGTTTTCCAATTAGAGCAATAAAAAATTATATTAGGTAGCTTGGAGCTGCTAAATATAAACAAATTCTGCTCTTCGAAAATCCCTGGGCCTACTCATGTGTTCTTATTGTTATTTTTTAAATTAAGCAGTCTGGTTGTTGTAAAATCATAGATGCATATAAAGTAACAATATGGTATGCTTTTAATACTAAACCGTAGTTACCCCCACATCATGCACACCCCAGTCACTTGATTTTTCTATATTAGGCCCTATAAGAGAGAAAAATGTGCATGCGTATCTCTGTATACATACATACACACACACACACACACACACACACACACACACACATGATTGTGAATTTTCCTGAATTAAATGATTAAGTATTATTTGACTTCTCAGGAGGATAAACAGTATGTTGCCTTGTTGAATGTCTTCCTAGATTCTTCTGTATTGTTCCACCCTCTCCCATCACTACCCCCCACCCACCTTTCCCTCTCCACTTCCCCATGACATCTATGTTTTCCCAGATTATGTGTTGCTATGCCCTTGATGGGTCAAATACATGAGTTTGATTACCTTTTCACCTAAGCCTGGGTTTAGCTCTAGCTTCCACAAATGAGGGAAAACATTCAACCCTTGACTCTCTGGGTTTTGTTAACTTCACTCAGCATGATTTCTTCCATTGCCATCCATTTGTCTTCAAAGGCCACTGTTTCTAATAGCTGAGTTTTGGATCCATTCATCCAATGTGAGGCATCTGGGTTGATTCCATAATTTATCTGTTGAAAATTAAGCTGCTATGAATATTGATTTTGCTGTGTCACTGAAATGTATTAATTCTAATTTCTCTGGGAAAATACCCAGAAGAAGGATAGCTGATTCGTAGAATGGATCCAATTCTAATTTTTTTGAGGAGTCTCTACGCTGCTTTCCAGAGTGGCTGTACTGATCTGCAATGCCACCAACAGTGTGGTAGTTTTCCTATCTCAGCACAACCCCTCAGCATTTGTTACTGTCTGAGGAATATTCTTCATCTTTGCCAGTCTGACTAGAGTGAGGTGAAATCTTAAAGTAGTTTTGATTTGCACTTCTCTGATTACTATTGATTCATAACACTTTCTCATGTATTCATTGGCTTGCTCGATTTCCTCTGTTGAGAACTTTCTGTTTAGCTCTCTGGACCATTTTTGATTGGATTGCTTGTGTTTTTGATTTTCAGTTATTTTTAGTTCTTTGTAAAATTTTGGATATTAGTCTCCTGTTATAGGAATCACAGGCAATGACTATCTTCCATTCTATGTGTCCTCTCTTGACAGTTTTGACCAGTTGTTTGGCTGAGCAAAAGCGTTCCATTTTAATGGCTTCCCACTCATTAATTCTTGACTTTAATTCCTTAGCTTTGGGAGTCGTGTAGGGGAGATCATTGCCAACTCCCAAATGCTGGAGTGTTGGTCCTAATTTTTCTTCTAGCATTTGTATGGCAGCTGGTTTAATTCCTATTTCCATGATTCATTTTGATTTTTTTTTTGTGCAGAGTGAGAGACATTGATCTAAACTCAACTTCCTACAAATATCTGTCCAGTTTGTCATCATTTGTTGAATAGGCTGACTCTCCTCCATGTTATATTTTGTACCACTTTGTCAAAGATTTAGATGCTTAAAAATTTGTGGGTTTGTTTCAGAGTCTTCTATTCTGTTTATCTTTATTCCTTTTTTGATACCAGTACCATTCTATTTTTAAGATCTGGTATTATGAAACCACCTGTTTTGTCTTTCCTGCCTAGTAATATTTTGGCTATTCTGAGTTTTCTTGTTGTTCCAAATGAATTTGCAAATCACATTTTCTATACATGTAATGAATGACATTAGAATTTTGATAGGGATTGCATTGAATCTGTATAGTTATTTTGGCAGAATGGCCATTTTTATCATATTAATTCTGCCTAAGCAAGAGCATAGAATATCTTTCCATCTTCTCAGGTCTTCTTTAATTTCTGTCTTCAATGGTCAATAATTTTTATTGTATAGATCTTTTACTTCCATTGTTAGATTAACTCCCAAGTATTTATTCTTTTTGAAGATGCTATAAATGGAACCAACTTCCTGATTTCTTCTTCTGTCCTTTTATTATTAGTGTATAGGAAAGCTATTGATTTATGGGTGTTGATTTTGTAGCCTGCTACTTTGCCAAAACTGTTTATAAGCTCAAGCAGTTTTCTGGTAGATGTTTGTGATCTTCCAGATACAGGATCATGTCATCAGCAAAAAGGGATAGTTTAACTTCTTCTCTTCCTATTCTTATCCCTTTGATTTCCTTCTCTTGCCCAATTGCTCCAGCTAGGATTTCAAGGACTATAATGAATAAAAATGGTGAGAGCAGGCAGCCTTGTCTTGTTCCTGAGTTTTGTGGAAATGCTTTCCGCTTTTCTCCATTTAGTATTATACTAGCTGAGGGTTTGGCATATATGGCCCTCACCAAGTTAAGATATTTCTATTTTCTCTAGAGTTTTGACCAAAAATAGGTGCTGGATTTTAGCCAAGACCTTTTCTGGGCCAATTGAGATAATCATATGGTTTTTATCTTTAATTCTGTTTAAGTTATTAATCACATTTATTAATTTGTGTATTTATATTTGCTGAAATTTCCTTTGTAAATTGGAATATGATCTATTTTGGAAAAGAATCCATGTGCTGTTTAGAAGAAGGTATACTCAACCAATTTGGGGTGGAATATTCTACAGAAGTCTGTTAAGTCCATTTCATTTATGGAGTTTAGGCTGGTGAATCTCTTTATTGTTTTTGTTTTTGTTTTTGTTTTTGTTTTTGCTTTGACCATCTGTCCATTGGTAACAGAGGAGTATTAAAGCCTCTCAGTACTATCATGTTGAGGTTCACAACTGGTTTTATGTCATGGAGTAATTTTTCCACTGGTTGGGAGCATTGGTATTTGGAGAGTACATATTCACTATGGTTATATCTTTCTGTTTCATTGTTCCCTTTACTAGGTTGTAGAAGCCTTCTTTATCTCTTCTGATAAAGAATAATAGATAACTCAAGTTTGAATTTTACTTTGTCTGATATAAGTATTACAACTCTAGCTTAATTTTTTGCTTTTTTGGCATATGGATGCCAAAAAACATGATTGGGCATTTCTCTTTCACCACTTTTAATGTTCTTTTCTTGATTTCCCTATTTTGAATATGATGTGTCTCAGTGAACTTCTCATTTAATTAGGCCTATTGGATGACCTGTATGCTTCCCAGATGAGGATTTCTCATTCGATTATGAAACGGGAAGAGTTTCTTCATTTTGCTAAGAATGTTCTTTATACCATTTATTTGTGTTTCAATTTCTTCCTTTATTCTGATTACTCTTAGATTGTTTCTTCTGATTTCATCCTAGACATTTTGAAATTTCTACTCATGTTCTGTGAGGTTTTTTTTCCTTCTTTTTTGTAATCTGTATGCTCAAGTTTACTCAGATTCTTTAACAGCCCCTGAATCTAATTAGAATTCAAAACATTGGGCTGGAGAGGTGGTTTGGCGGTTATGGTGCTTGCCCAGCATGCGCAAGTACACGGGTTCAAACCCTAGCACCCACGTACACAACTAAGTGTCAGAGCTATGAAAGCCATGTGGAAAACTCAATAAAAATTGATTCTCTCTGTCTCTCTGTCTCTCTCACTGTTTTTCACTCTTTAAAAAAAATAATTCAAAACATTTTTTGTTATTGAACAAGTAAGATTTATTTTCTCACTTGATTGTTATTAGCTCATATATCATTCTACTCTCACATAGGTAGTATTGTCAGTATCTTAATTTTACAGAAAAGAAAAAAGATAAGTGTCTATAGACTTTGACTCCAGAGAGCTAAAAAGTATAAACCACAGGCCAAAGTTCAAAGCAGCAGTGTTGTCAACTATATGATTTAAAGTTCTTGATACAACATTCTTCTGTCTGTGTTTAAATCCAGGAGACATATTTAAATTATAAGGATAGGGAAAATATCACACAAATCAAGATGCCTTCTATCTGTTTTGGCTATCTGTGCAGGGGTTGGGTAGCTGCTCATTTGTACAAAAAAGATGTGCTCAATAGCAGTTTCTCTGTGATTGCCAAGGTCTTCACTTTTGAATATTAGCTATAGCAAGAAGATGTGGAATTGTGCTCTCATTAGGCACTCTGTCTCAAGGTCTCTCAATAACTTTTCTATTTTATCCCCTCCCATCCATATCAAGGAGGAGGAGGAGAAGGAGAGGGAAAGGAAGGGGAAGAAAAATGAGTTATTCCCTTTTTAATATAATTATTGTTAAACTAAATGCAAATTACATTCATTTGGATATCTATTAAAAGGGGAGTAGGACATACTTTCTCATCACAGAAAAGTTTCTTTGATAGATTAACGATTTAGCCCCTCTTTAAACCAAACTGAACCCTGTTTTCTAAGCACATGCTTTGATAAATGGGTAAATGAAAACAAGTAAAGGATTCCTCTGAAAAAATTCTAGAAAATTATTCAGATCCTTTTATATTCCTCTTGATAAATTTTATTTATTACAGCCTTCTTGTAATATACAATATTTTCAAATCACACACTGTGATATTCTTCTCTTGCTTTCTTGCACTTGCATGTCTTTGTTTATATGGTTCTCTGTTCTAGGACATTCCGTCTTTGAATCTTCATATGTTTAGTTTATTCACTGTGATTTATCCCCAAAATATTTTCCTGTTAGTCTCATTTGAGTTACACTATCCCTTACTATAACAACACAATTTCTCCTTTATTTTATAGTACAGACTTTAATATATAAAGAGATAAGAATCCATTACTTCTATCTTTACAAAAAAGAAAAAAACTGAAAAATTAGTGACCTTTCCTGGGGAGTAGAGGAATCATGATATTGTCATAGATCTTTATTTTTAGGAATTATACACCATTCCCTCCCCCAAACTCTCATGGTGAAGATGCAAGAAAAGTGCCCTTACCACTGCTGCAGGAGAGAGAAGGCCAAGACCTTCTGTCTTCTTCTAGGAGCCTCATGCCAGCTGTAGAAAGGATATTCTTCCTCTTATTAGAATCAATTTGTGGTTTGTTATTCACATATGGAGTGGAAAAAACCTAAAACTCAATCAAATAACACTAAAAATATTTAAAAGAGATTGGATACTTAAGAAAACAGATTGAAGATACTGCAGTCAGAAGAGGAGGTGGGGGAAGAAGTTGTATCACTTAAAAAATTAAAAAAAAAACCACTTAGGAATGTCCCAGAACAAGACTCAAGAACACTGAAGATATATTGCTCAACTGGAAGAATGTTCAGCCCTCTCCCTGCTCCTCTTATTACTACCACACCAACTACACTCAAATAAAACAGCAGATTATAGATACAAAAGATTCAAAGCAAAGGTGCTTTCTGAGGAAGACAATATAGCAAAGCTTAAAAGCAAGGAAAAAACCACCAATAAGGGCACTAGAAGAGTTTGTGGTCCCTGGCCCCTATAACTAGAGTGAACATTGAACATTGCCAACTCCTAGGCAGTTTATCGTACATCCTCCTATTAACCATATCTTCACCTCAGTTCTGAGTACGCAATTCATATGTCCAGCTTTCAACCGAAAATTACAAAACACATCTAAAGGCAAGTAAAAGCAGACCAAAGAGATCAAGCTATAATTAGAAACAGACTCAAATACATAAAAAAGTTGAAGTTGTTTCGTGGCAAATTTTAAATAGTTATGGTTAATATATATTAATGTATAACATAAGGGCTCTGTTTAAAAAAATAACATAATAAGCAAGAGGTTATGGTTTGGGAAAGCAGGGCTTCTAAGAAAAAATCAAAAGAAGATGCCATAAATCAAAACATTGTTACATGGCTGAATGTTGCCTTTGGGGTGCTCAATAAATATCATAGCTGTTAATATAGTAGATATTACAGTTTGGAAAAGAGCCTGTAAAACTTGGAAATAAGTCATTTGAAATTTTCCAAACTTAAAAAAAAACCTATACATATCAGAACATGGATAACTGCATACCAATTTCAAAGGTATAACAAAATGTAATCGCAACCCCAGAAAAGAGAGGAGAGACCCATGTCACAAGGAATGGAAGACACACATCACTACTCTTCTGCTGTAAGGTGGTGCCTGCACTTTCATGAAATGACACAGTGTTATTTGAAGGTGATTTATATTATTCCAAGTTGTATATCATAAACTCTAACACAACTACTAAAACTTTTTTAAGAGAGAGGGACAGTGAAAGACAGAAAGAGAGAATCAATTTTTATTTGGTTTCTCATGGAGACTTTGCTGCTCCAAACACTTCTTTGTGTACATGGTGCTGGGATTGGAACTCAGGTCCTTGTGCCTGTCAGGCAAGCACTATAACTGCTAAGCCACTGCTCTGGCCCAACTATTAACATTTTTAAAAAAAGTGTAATTGATGCATTAAGAGAAATGATAACAGGGCCGGAGCAGTGGCTCAGTGGTTATGGCGCTTGCCTGGCAGTTGCGAGGACATTGGTTCAAACTCCAGCACCACTTACACAACTAAGTGTTGAAGAAACTAAAACCAGATGAAAAAAATCAATAAAATTGATTCTCTCTATCTTGCTCTTTCTTTAAAAAAAATTGCATTGGGGCATGACATAAAATTTCTGAAAATGTGTAGCAGCTGTCTCCTTTTGTAACAGTGAAAATGGGGAGACCAATGAATGGGAAATTCAATGTGTACCTCATATGTCTTAAATTACTTTTCCTAGGATTTCTTTAGTTGTAGTTAGTTCTTTCAAGAATATTAGTAGAGAGCTATGATTTCCAAGGATGTGCTGTGCTGAAAACAAAGCATATTTCTATTTATTTTCTATTGTAAAGATTTGGTTATTAAATAATGTATGGTTTTTCAAAGGCAAGCATAAACTTTCTGGAAATTTTTAAGTAAAGCTTCACAGTCTGTTTAAGATTCATATTTGATTCCTTTAGAATCATGGTTCTGGCATTTAAAGATTTTGACAAGGCATTGAAATAAACCCATCCTTTGTGCACAGACTTTGCCTACAGGTTATCAGATTAGGAGTAATGGCTCAGGTCTTTGAATTTCTTCATTTTTCAGTTCAATTTGCATTGAGACACTCACATATAAGTTTGGTTGACTGAACCACAAAGTGTTCTAAGGGAAATCTATTCAACCCCAGTGAGGTATATTGACACTTGCTATCTGCCACTGAAATCCCTCTTAACCTCAAGTCTATGTAAAATGATAGCAGCCATCTTTTCCTCGCTACTTAGTTTCACATTAAACTCTTAATAACTTTATCATCTAATGTATAACGGCCATCATATCATTTGTAAGGAGCACTTTGCATTATCTTGTTTGACTGTTGTCTGCTTGCTGGCCAACATCAACAGTTTCTCTGAACCCTTTTTACAGACTTCTACTCCTGCCCTATTTCCTATAATGTGTATGAAAATCACTAGAATGTTTTTCTGATAGCAGTGAAGGTGAGTAGATTTAACAAAAAATCATGGATGTGTAGGTGTTATTAAATAAATTTTATGATAAGCTTTCTGAGTTTATTGACAAACAGCCAATATTTTTACTATTTTAATTTTATTATAAATTATATCCCTTGTATTAGAATATTTCAATGAAATAGTATATATTTATCTTTGGAGACTTGCTACGAAAGAGAGATTTCTGAAGTAGATAGAATACTTTCCAATGATATAAGCAATCTGATAACCATTTAGATTTTCTCTATCATTGATTTTTTAAAGTAGCAGAGACTTACAGAAAAACATATGCTATTTTAACTAAGTTAACTGGATAAATTTTCATGAGAATTTCAAGTACTCTCAAATAAATTCATTTCATTTTTACTAGTGTATGTATAAACTCATTTTTCTTGGCTACCACCATATGTACTCACAGGACAATTTTCATAATGTCCTGAGACCATAGTAAGACAATATAGTTCTCTAAATATCTTCTGTTGAGCTAGACTAAAAACCAATCATCTATGAATTGCAGTACTAATTTTAATTTAATTTCTTTCTTCAGCAGAATAATTTTATATAAACCCAGCCCTGTGAGTTACTGGAAATTGATGTTCTGCCCTGTAATTAAGTAACAAAGAAAAATTCCTGATCAGCATGGGAGTACAAGCCTATATAAATAACATAAAACTCTGTTCACTAGTAGGCAACATATGAGGTATAGCACAGTTGAATTACTGGGACTCACAGTAACTGAGAAAACTATGCATTTAGATTTATTTGGTTTGGGTGATTGTATTATTATATTTTTGCACCAAAAGGGAGTGAAAATGAAGATATCACATGTTATGAAAACTAGTAGGAGAAATAAACATTTAAGAATTATCTTTTACTTAAAGACCTTTGTATATATATATATTATTTAAGAGAATGACTTCAATAACCAAAAAATGTGCAAAATATTATACCAATTAATTTTTGTCTCAGATGGTGATGTGAAAATGCTATATACCATATTTGCATAAGAAAATTTCAGTAATATTTTCTCCAGTAAAATAATAATAACTCCTTTTAAGCCAATTTTTAAAGCTAATTTATACTTACGAATTGAAGTGGATAAATTCAAAGAACATCTGCATAATATTTATGCACCAGAAGTATTGTGAATGGTTTGCCTAAGAAAGTTCTTGTATCCACATTGGGAAGCAGAGTGCAGTGGGGGAAAGACTGGAACCTTATACATGGACTAAAAGGCACTTCCATTTCCCACTTTTCCCCCTAGTAAATGAAGACAGGATGAACAGCTAAAATTACTAATTGGTTTACTGATCAGTTGTACTTTGTTCGATTGATTTGCAATTAATTCTGGTTTGTGGTGTGCTGAAGAAGAAGGTTGGCGCCAACCTTGGAGGCAGCTGATACTTAACACCCAGCTGGAAACTGTAAGGCAGGGTATCAATATTCGGGCTGGAGACAGCTCTGAGAGTCTTTCACAAAGAATTGCTCCGCTTAATGCTTATTCTATGCAGCCGAAGACAGATTATTTCAAGCAATAAAAAAAACCACAATATTTTCTGTTTGATTTTGAATCTTGCAGAATTAGGAACAAAAACAGCACATACAGACAGCATTTGGGCATATCAGTCCTGACAGTTCTTAGCTTCTCATTTCACTTTTCTCCTATTTGTATCACAAATTCTGCACATAGTCATGCAGTCCCACACATGCCCAGAGGCAGTAATGCCTGCACACAAGTACTCATGTGCACACACTCACAACTGACTAAAGAGAGTTTGATGAGCTTATTCCCACCAAGGGAAATAGAATTCATTAATCTCAAATATAATTTCCTTTTTAAATATTGCAGTCAGAGGCTGAGAAACCTGGTGGTAATCTTGAAATTACCATTTTTAGAAAATGAGTTAAAAGCATTGGAAGCAAAAATATCTTATTGGTCTTTATGATTATGCTCTTGCTGTCTCTGCTAATATTATTTCCTCTCTACTAAGAAAATATCAATTTTATGTCTTCTGTTTTAAGTGATTTCTTGTATGCACAATCCTTTGTAAGACATCTTAGAATATTCTTACTGTATTCTTATAATTAGCAATACATAGATATTTATATTGTACAACTACATGACCATGTATATGATTGAAATATATATGTGTGTATTTCAAATATACATACATATGTTTCTAGTTCTAAAAATCTGAAGTACTTCAATATAAATTTATAATGGAAAATTTCCCCCCCACATTTTAAATATTATTGTATATTTTCATGCTTTTTAATAATGGCACAACATGCCTCACACTATTAACTCTGACACACTTGAGCAAATCTTTCTTCTACTAATACCTAAATAATCACTTTATCAGGATTGCACCAGAGTTCATTTAACACAAACCTGATTGAGTGGCTTTAAAATATAACCGCTTGCTTCTTTTTAGTTACAAATAACATTGGGATTCATTTTGATGTAATTACAGAAGCATGGAATACATATGTTTTTCGGTCCCTAATACTTTGCCATCTTGAAGGTATGAACAGTTTTCATGATTGATATTCATGAATCCATTTCTCAGCATCATCTCTTCTACTCTCCAGACAGAGAACAGATGAAGAAAAGAAAGCAAAAAGTAAAAACACCTGGTCATTGGGTGATTTGAGTTCATTCTTTCGTACTGCTTCACACGGGCATACCTAATTACAAGGAATAAGAATTCTCTGCGAATTCCTATGACTACGTGGAATGGGCACATTGCAGGGCAAACCAAATGAAATTCTCTTGGTAAGGAAATAATTGAAAATTTGTATTAAATTCACTATTCATTTATAAAATATAAATAGTCATTCATTAAGCAATATCCACATTTAAGGCTCAAGATTTTATTTTATTTGTACTGTTTTTACCTTGTTTAAAATAACTTCTTTAATTTCTATTGTTGGTTTCTTCCCTGTAAAATATAAGTTCCCAGAAACCTTGTAGTTATTTTGTTTATTTTATTTTTAGGCCCTCAAACAGTTTGAAATACAGTGGTCATTTAATATATATTTATTGAATGAATTAGTTTATTCATGATTTTTTATTTGTTGATAAAGCATTTACATAGTATCACAGAGATAACCAGAATACTAAGGATCAAAAATGCAAACTCAGGGACTAAAGGGGTGACCCAGCAGTTGGAGTGCTTGCCCTTTTGAGGACCTGTGTTCAAACCCAAGCATCATGTAAACAACTAAGGATCAGAGAAACAAAGGCCAGATGAAAAAATAACTAAAACTGATTCTATTTCTTCTTTCTTTCTCTTTTTCTCTCTCTGTTTCACTTTCTCTTTTCCCCTTCTCTCTTTTTTTGAAGAAAAGCAAACTCAACCCTAATATCAAGGTTTATCAAGTTTATAGGAAAGTCAGTCATAGAAACCAGTGATTGAATGGTAAAAGCCCTGATCAAGATGTGCTCAGACAAGAATTCCTAGAGACAGGACATCTAAACCTAGGTTCAAAACTAAGGGTCAATGGGCCAGGTGAAGTAGGGTGGGGACTGGGTACAAAAGAAGGGAAGCAACTGGTGAGCTAAGTAAAATAACAGAAAATCAATATAGAAAGTGAAGGATCCTAGTATGATCAGGAAACCCTTAGGTTAATGAGACAAGGTAAGTTTGTGTATTTGAAATGAAAGAAAATGGGTTGATTTTGGGGTACCTGGAGAAGGCTGAGGTTGGAAAAGAGATGAATTGAAGATGAAGGTGAGTTTGTGGAGGATTTATAAATTTAGCTGAGAAATTTGATATTAAATAGATATAGAAAATTTAATATTGCTGAGGTGATTTTGCCTTTGGAAGCAAGGTGTCTAGAATTTGTTTGTTTGTTTGTTTGGTTTCATCTGGAGTGAAAAGGATAAGAGATTAGGCTACAGGACATAAATAAATAATTGGTAAGTGAACTCACAAGAATGATCATGTTCAACCAATCATGGCTCCCAATACTAAATCTTGCAACTCCAAGAACAGGTGAAATTTTCTTTGTTATTTAGTGTCTTATGAATCAAAACAAGAATGAGGAATAGAGAACATATTTCAGATTTATTTAAATTAAGAATAGCAAAATTTATTTTTAAACCATTTCTTACTTCAAAAGTGAAAACTTCCTTAGTTAGTAATAATTTCTTACTAATAAATTGTTGCAAGTTAAAAAAAATACCTTAAAGAGGTCCTAAATTCAGTAGATTAAGGAACCAATCAAGAGACTAGGCATTTGATGATGTTTCTTTAGTTGATCTTGAATGTTAAAGAAAACTTTAGTTTATTTATTTTTTATAATCATGGTTATTGAATGGGATGCTTTGCCTTTATACCTGTGAGCACAGGAAAAGAGCAACAACTTAATTTTTTAAAATAAGCATAGACTAATTATTATTAAAATCATGAAATCAGGTGAATAAAAGCTTGGTCAATTTAATTGAAAACAATATTGGTATTTTTCTACTTCATGTATGGACCATTTTCACCTAAATTAAAATACTATGTAAGGAAACAAATATACTTTGTCCAGTTGAAACTGTGTAAACAGGAAGTTTGTAGAGGGCATCATATCAAGAACAATGGATAAACAGGCCAAGAGGAGATGGGTCTTTTCGGGTGATTTTTTAGGCTGATTTAAGAACTCTGTGCACCAAGTAAACCTCACAAAGTGCAGGTCAATGTTCATGCCTCACCACTATTTTACATTCTGTATAGCTTTCTTGCATCTGATAAAATGACTGTCACACAGCACTGAACTTGGTATTCAAACAAATGACTATTTGACATTGATGCACAAAATTGGCTTTCCCACTGGTTTACATTTTGCAATGATATTTCTCTATTCTTTTGCTGTCCTCTGTAACATATCATATAATTAATTAAAAAGAATGCGGAGTGGCAACTCAATACACAATTAACAATAGAGGAAGCTTATCTTTTCAATTAATACTTCACTGGGTTTTCTGTATTCTTTATTGCTTGCTACAAAGCCAAAAAGCACGAAGTAACTTGTAGAGTGTTTAAGTATTAAAATTACCTAAAGAATACATTTAAGTGTATCAGCTTTGTTTTTTCTCTCTCACTTGCCATTTCTTGAAATTTATCTGGCTACAAAACAATTTCCAGAGAGTGAACGGAGAAAGTGTTCTGATTAACCTCTTGCAAATTTTACTTGGCTCTGAGAACAGTCCCCTCCCACCTGGAGACTGCTTGACACAAGAGACACCTATTTACATTGCTACAGTTCTAAGAAGAGTTTTGATTCTGACAAATCTAATCTTGAGTCTGACTCTTGTGTGATTTATAAGCAACTCATAATGGAGGCTTTTTTTTCCTAAATGGGCATCTGTTTCTTTTCATGAAGAATGTGATGGCATGCCATGGTCCAAGAGGGACCAAAATAGAGCAAATAAACTATTCAGATTTGGTCCAGCTAATAAATTAGAAACCTGATTTGAGGCATGGAAGAAAAGTGATAAGAAAAAAAGAATCCTCAGCCTATGTGTTAGTCTAGAGTGCATTTTCCACAATGGCAGTGATCTTGTTTCAGTGACTGAATTCCCAACTCCACTTTAATTCAGCTGTACTAAGGATGCTGCAGTCTTCCCAGAGCATCCCCATGGGACTGGTGAGAGGTTTTCTTAACTCCAATGTAAGAAAGCTATCTGTCACTTTATCCAATTGAGTTCTCTTAACTGGTGCCAAGCCTGCTTGCATAGGGAGAATTTTCGCATTCAAACTTTTTCAGCAGAAGCTTGTGTGGCTATCAAAGATGTGGGGCAGGGTATATGTGAGTGGGGTGTTTGCAGAAGCTATTTGTCCTAAATTTCATGAAGCTTATTAGGTTTCAGAGTTCTTACATCAGCTTTAAAAATTCACCTGAATGCATGCATCTTGACATCACATGGAATAGGACAACCCATGTAGTTTTTTGTCCCATTTATTCACTATGATGTTTAGTTGTACAATGATTTCTTTCTTTCTTTTTTTTTTTAAAGAAAGAGATGACAGTGAGAGAGAGAGAGAGAGAGAAGCAATTTTCATTCAGTTTGTTGTGTGACTTCCGTTCCTCCAAGACTTCGTTGTGTATGTGGTGCTGGGGTTTGAACTCACATACTCACGCATGCCAGGCAAGTCCTGTAACCGCTTAGCCACCGCCCCAGCCCGAGAGCATGATTTATTATGGCAGTTTTTGGTGTATGTTATAAGTCATAATTTAGTTAGCAAATAGAGTTATTGTCATGAACCAAGCATTCTAAGAGTGAGTTTTAGGAATGTATAAATCCATTGATAAAGAAAACTGCATGATCTAGTATTTGAACTACAAAATCAATCATTTACTATTTAAATGTGCCTTCATTCAAACACAACAGTCCATGGAAATGATGAAGCATAGCATGTGATTTCTAAGTGCAAGGACAAATTATTGTTATATCACGTGACATTGATGAATATACAAAGCCAAAGAATGCAGAAAACCATGAAGAGGAAGATAGAGACCGACGAGAGAGAACCTGTGTTTTAGTCAGCTTTTCACTACTGTGACTAAAGGACCTGACAAGAACAATTATAGGAGGGAAAGTTTATTTTAGGGCTCATGGTTTCAGAGGTCCATGGAAGGCCAGCTCCATTCCTTGGGGTTTGAAGTGAGGCTGAACATCATGGCGGTAGGCATGGCTCCAGTAAGCAGAGAGCTCAAGGCAACATATCAGGAAGCTGAGCAGAGGAGGAAACTTCAAGCCAGATACAGAATACATACCCCAAAGTCACAACCCCAACGACCCACCTCTTCCAGCCACACCCTACCAGCCTACAATTATCAGCTGATCACTAAGGGGATTCACTCACTCATTGGGTTAAGGCTTTTATAGCCCAATCATTTTGCCTCAGCCTTCCTGAATTGTCACACCTGAGCTTTTAGGGGGCACCTCACATTCAAACCATAACAATCAGTGAGAAAGAATCATAGAAATGCAGGAGTAGTATTAAATTTTGAGAACTGGAGACAGCGGGGACATGAACCATTGCACATTTGCTTGGTTTTAGTATGGGGTTTTTTAAAAAATGTCTTCTTGAAAAACAGATGTGGTGTTTTTAGAGGCACCATCAACAGAAGTCATGCAGCAGATATATGTCTATGTGCAAACTGTAATAAAAAATGGCATGCTTCTTTCAAATTATGGAAAGGAAGAGGAAAAGGTTAGGTGGAAAGGCTTGAAAAAATATTTTTAAGGAAGTAAGCTTATGAGAAATGCAGGTGTTTGAAGATATCGCACAGGTGTCTTGGCATAGTGATAACTACCTTAATTTCAGATAAAGAGGGCATAAGCAAGCCATGACAGCTCCAAATTTTATAGATGGGGGAAAAGGAGTTCATTTCATGTAGGATTTGGAAAGAAGTGGTAAGAAGAATATCTCAAACTGAAGATAGAAATTAGAGCTCTTAATGAACATTATGGCAGGGCTAATGTTCAAATGGTACAAAACAGAGTAGGCATTACCACTGATAAAATCCTGGGATCCATCCTTTAGATGGTAAGCAGTGAGTGTCCCTGATCTTCCAAGTGAGGTCTGCTCCTTTCTCTGCTCTTTTCCAGGAAATTCCCAGGTATGTTCTGAAATCCATCAAATACATGGGTAAGCCTTGAATATTTCTGATGCAAGGATATTGTTCCAGATCTGATATTTTCAACCCTATACCTGCCACCCTAATCCCCAAACACTTCTGTAGACAATCTCTTTTGTGTTTTGATTGTATCATGTGATCTTCACACTGTAGAACTCTCTGCCAGAGCCTCTTCTGCCTCCATTTTTCTACATGTGGCCAATTGTTACTGGTTCTGCACATCTCGATTGCTTGACCTTGAATTACATGCCCAGTGCTTACTTACCTTCTTAGTAAGGCAGCAGATTCTGCCTGGGAGAAACTTAACACCTGTTGCCATGTCCTGTACATCATAGCTGTTTAATAAGCATTTAGTTTAATATATTTAAAAATATTTTCATAACTTATCATCTTTCTTTCAAATTAATTATTTTACCTATTTTTCCTAAGCCAGAAGAAGAGACATCTCTCCTGCTGTCACCCTTAACAGAGTCACGGTTTATCAGTTGTCCCTTCATACTCAGGTATCAAATGAGAAAGAGGTGCAGAGAGAGAGAGAGAATTAATTTTATGTAGTTTATTATGTGGCTTTCGTTGCTCCAACACTTTGTTCTGTACGTGGTGCTGAAGTTCAAATCTGCATCCTCCAATACACCAGGCAAGCGCTTTAACCTCTGAGTCATGGCTTTACCCTTCAACTTTCAGCATCTTAACTAGTCTACTTATTCTAAACTTCCAAACAGCAAATCAAAACAAAATAAACTTCATTACCTTTAACTATTGTGATTCTGTGCTTTCTTTCTTGCATGTTATATTATAGGAACAAATTGAGGAACAAATTTAGCTATTAAATTACATTGATTGAATCTTTCAAACCAGAGAGAGAAGTAGGGAGAAAAGGGTAGACTTACACACTCAGAACATGGGATAGTAGTATGGAATGACCATGATATCCAAATTCTAGGTTATTCAATTTTCCTGTGGAAGAGAGGTAAAAATTAAGATCAGGGTTAAATAGTTTATGGGCTGTTAAATACAAAGGTAAAATAACTAAATGATTTGAATGCTTATGATAGATTGGAAGGGACAGAAAGACAGATCCAAGCACTAATTTCCGTATGCCCACATCCCTCTCCACTGACAGTGTGGTTCTAAGAACTAAGCTTGCAAAGGAACTCAGCAGATGAAACTTTCTTAGAGCTAGACACAGAAGCTTTGTTAGAAAAATGCAGGGCTATGGAGTCCCAACCCTGCACCTCTCCCCAGGTAGCTTCTATCTCTGTCTGAGAAAACATAATTGCATTTCATATTCTGGGTTGAGTCATCCGTTTCAAGGATCTTTCTTGCTCTATGCTTTTGAAGATTAGGTGCTATTGAAGCATGTTGTTAAATTGAAAAATCTTCCTAATATAGAATATTTTCTTTTTATCTATAGTATAACCATAATGTATTGTTGAATCTACTGTCTGGAGACTACCTATCAAATGCTGCTTTTGTCAAAGAAAATTAATAAATACATAAATATTAATATATTTTTATTCAGGATATTATTGCCAAATTTTAATATTTAGATTTTAGAGAAAGTATTTGTTTTATTTCCAATTGTGTAAATCTAGGAATAAAGCTTCCTAATTTAATTTTCCATTAATACTTTCATTTAAAAATATTTGTCTACATGTTATAAATAATTGGCTTAAAACTTTAAATACACTTTATAAAAACGTGAAGTTGTTACACATTTTGCTAAAATAGTCCTTTTGTAGTTAGTAGTTATGCTTACTTTTACCTACCCTAAAATGAAGTCATTTAGTAAAAAGAGCATGCTAATACACAGATGGGGGTAGAAATAGATACTTTCCCTATTTTTCATTCACTGAAAGTTATTCAAAAGCAAAAATATTACAAAATATCTTCTTTCTTTAAGAAAATTAACCCATTATTTCTTGTTTTCCTTTTAATCTTAGTAAGTTCTAAATTACTTCAATGGAAGTTTACAATTATAAGAAATTACATTTAAGGTTTTAAAACCATAGAGAGTTAATTGCACAGTTAAATATATATCCCCAGAACCCTTTAAAAAGGCCTGACCCTAATTCTCATGTGATATGCTCCCATATTCCCAATGCTTGCTCATTTGCTTTTTGTCAACAGCACTTTTACAAAGTCCTCATTTTTACAGTCAACTTAATAATGAATTGTAAAGCAATACCAACAGAGCACATTGATTTTCTTTCATTCTAGGCTATATTCTTATCCCTGTTTTTTACTGGTTTTTTTTTTACTTTCAAATAATTTACATAATTTTATTTTAGGGTTTTTTTGATTTCCTTAAAGACAATCACACAATTCTCTATTATGTTTTCCATAAAATTGCTTCTATAATTTTAGATAAAGGAATAGAAAAATTTTAGAAACGTCATTTTACATATTTCAATTCTGAATGTATCGTGTGCACATGCTACTCTTTACTCGAATGCTTAGATTTCCTCATGAACATGTTATGTGCTGTATACCAGTTTGAAAATGTATGAAACAATTTTCAAAGTATGTTTTCCTTTGAGTGTAAAATGAATTATTTTCAATTTAAATTTGATCAAATTTGTACTTTTTAATGAAAATTAGTACTAATAAAAGAAGAGATAAAAGAACAGAATGCATACCTGCCTCCTATCCTATATAAAAATATTTAATACATAATTGCTAAAGTAAAAGATGATTAAAAGAAAATATCTTTCTATTCAATACCCTTAAAAGTAGGGGGTGGGCAGCAGAATTAACAGTCTGGGTTTCCTGTATTTAATTGCTTTGTAGCGTTGACACACTATTTAGTAACTTCTTTTACATAAATCAATTAACTTTTTTCTTACTCTGTACTGCAGAGATAGAATCAGACTCACCAAGCTGTCATTTGTACATCTTCTACCTTCTTTAACAGGTTTAAAACATTGAGAGCACATAAATGACTCACTAATCTGAATCCTTGAAGCGTTGTTCAACACCTCAACACAACCATCATTCACCTTAATTCATTGCTCATAAGAGAAAAATGGAGGTTTTGGGGAAAGATGGTCTTTAGGATAAAATTTTAGGAAGCATCTGTATTTCTTTAATCATCTGACACAAAAATGAGACAGTTGCTATTTTTTGAGTGAAGTGAAGTTTTTGAAGGAAAAGGAAGGAAAAAAGTAACTATGATTAATAACTAAAAATATTTCATATATTCTACAATTAAAAAATAAACCATGTTTGTTATTTAGGTCAAATTCAAGGAATATGAACCTTTGTTTTCAATTTTTCTTGGAGAATCAGCTGATAAAACATCAGACAAGTATCAGTGAGCTTGGGAGCTTGGAGAATAGATAGGGCCAAGAGAGAATAAGATTTTGGGCAAAATGTTCTGAGATTCCATTATTACCACTACTATTCGGTAGTCATTAAAACTGTCACTTCATTATTTCCACGTGTTTAGAAAGATTAAATTAGGAGTGCTATATAAGCAAATTACTTTTAATATCTAGTTGAATGTTTTTTTTCAGTAACCTCTACTGTCATTTGCCTTCTTTGGGTACATATTTTTATTTTTTCTTTTTCCTTTACATATGTGATTACATACATTGTAATTAAGTATATTTCCCCCTAATATCCATTCCTTATACCATTTTTTCATCTTTTTACATTATTATTATTTGATATAATCAACTCAGTGCTTTTAGCAAGTACCCCAGTCTCTTTTTAAAGGCTCCAGATGCTTTATTTCTATTTGTTTTCCCCCCATTTTTGTCCAAGAATAATGTGGCTTTCCCTATCTTATTCTGTGTAAACTTTTTTTAAGAGAGAGAGAGAGGGCTGGAGCAGTGGCTCGGCAATTAGGGCGCTTGCCCAGCATGCACGAGTACACGGGTTCAAACCCCAGCACCCACGTACCAAAAACTAAGTGTCAGAGCAACGGAAGTCATGTGAAAAACTCAATAGAAACTGATTCTCTCTCTCTCTCTCCTCTCTCTCTCTCTCACTGTCCTTCTCTCCTTAGGAAAAAAGGGTGTTGCATAGAATGAGGCAGAGAGAGAAATAGAGAATCAATCTTATTTAGTAAGGACACGTCTTTGTGTGTGTGTTGCTGGAGCTCCAACCCACATCCTCCTGCATGCGGGCAAGCACTGGGACCCCTGAGCTACCACTCCAGTCCCTTGTATATTTTGAAGTGCAGTATTTATTTCCATCAAGTCTTTATTTTTAAAAAATTTAATTATCGCAAATCAGCCATAGTTTTATTTAATTTTAAGCTTCCCAGTGCTCATTGGAATTTCTTTACGTTTGTAATTATATAGATAGGTGTCTTTTTTAAAATCTAGTTTACTCAGTATACTTTAGAACCCATTGAGCCTATGTCAACATTAACTTTTTAAAGAGAGAGGGACAGTGAGAGAGAGAAAGAATCAATTTTATTTAGTTTTTCGTGTGACTTTCGTTGCCCCGAGACTTTGTTGTGTACATGATGCTAGAGTTTGAACTCACGGACTCACGCATGCCAGGCAAGCACCATAACTGCTGAGCCACCGCTCCAGCCCCAAGATTCATCTAAATTTTTATTGTGAATGAAGTCTATCGGTCAAAAGTCTTTATGAGAAACCTGTATGGTTTGTAGAGTCTCATTTTTAATTAATATATCAACTATTAACTATTAATATATCATTCTTATTGACTTTAATTTTAAAAAGTAAAATTAATATCACAGATTAAGCAAAAACTAGTTTAGAAGAAACAGGATAGGAACAGCAGTTTTAACTGGGAAAATCTAACAGGCTTTGCTTCAAAAGGTCAGCATAACAGCTATAGTAACAAAAACAGCATTGTACTGGCACCAAAATACACATGAAGACCAATGGACTAGAATAGAAGGCACAGAGACAAACCTGTATAATTAGAGACACCTCATATTCAACAAAGGAGCCAGAAACATAAGTTGGAGGAAAGACTGGTAACAAATGGTGCTGTGAAAACTGGAAATCCACATACAGTAAAATGAAACTCTACCTCTCACCCTGCACAAAACTCAACTCAAAGTGAATCAGAGACCTGCAAATTAGACCAGAAATCCTGTGCCTACTAGAAGAAAAGTTAGGTTCAAAACTCCAACGCATTGACTCAGGAACTGACTTCCTAACCAAGACCCTCCCCCAAAGTGCAAGAAATAAAACAAAAATCAATAATTGGGATGGCATCAAATTGAAAAGTTTCCTCACAGCAAAAGAAACAATTAAGGGTGTGAAGAGAAAACCTACAGATAGAAAAAAATCTTCACCTCCTGAACACAAAGAACTCAAACAACTTAACACCAAAACAAACAAACAAAACCCTTCCCACAAATAACCCACCTTCAAATGTGCAAAAGAACTAAACAGACACTTCTCAAATGAAGAAATATAAATAGTCAACAAATACAAGAAAAACTGTTCAACATCTCTAGCAATTAAAAAAATTCAAATTAAAAGTACACTAAGATTTGACCTCAGTCCATTTAGAATGGCAATAATCAAGAATATTAGCAATAAATGTTGTTGTCAGGGTTGTGGGGGAAAGGGTAAATTTTATATATTGTTGGTGGGACTGCAAAAACGTACAACCACTCTGGAAAGCCTTGATGATTCCTCACAAAACAAGTTCTGGATCCAACATTTGACCCAACTATCCCAGTCCTTAGTATATATCCAAAGGACCTAAAGTCAGCATACTACAGTGATTCAGCCACATCAATGTTCATAGCAGCACAATGCACAAAAGCTAAGCTTTGGAACCAACCACGGTGCCCTTTTACTGATGACTAGATAATGAAATTGTGGCGTATACCCACAATGGATTATTACTCAGTTGCATAGAAGAATGACATCATGTCATTTGCTGGCGAATGGATGGAACTGAAGGATATCATGCTAAGTGAAATAAGACCAGTCTCAAAAACAAAGGTTGAATGCTCTCTCTGAAATGTGGGATCTAACCCAGAATAAGGAAAAGAATGAAGGAATAGACAAACTGGGAGGAAATAGAGAAAGGAGGAATGAAATAGGGAAAATTAATGGAAGGAATCCAACTAACTTGCTCATGTTTATATCTGAATATATCATAGTGAATCTCATCAATACATACATCAGTAAGTCACTTAAAAAAAGCTTTCTAGTAAATAATAGAAAGATCAGTAGAGGGAAGAGAAAGGAGGCAGTTGGGGGATACTGGGAACTGAATGAGAGTAGGTTATTCTGCATTCTTTTATAAAAATGTTAATGGTCAACTTTTTGTCAAATTTATCTAATAAGAACAGGGGGCGGAAGGAAGGAAAGGGAAGGGGAAGTGCTGGAACTGAATTAAAATAAGGTACACTCCAGGCTTTTAAAATTGTGTCATTGTACATACAATTGTCACATATATAAAAATAGTTCTTCATAGGTATAAGAATTATGTCACTGTACTGGGTATATTAGAATAAATATGTACCCTAGAAAGAGAGGCAAGAGACCAGGGGACAGGAGGCAGAAGTGAGGGAGTACTAGGGGTGGGATGTTTGCCAAATAATATTGTAGTATTATGTGCATGTATGGATATGTGACAATCCCATCATTATGTATAACTATAATGCACCAATTAAAAATAATGTAAAAAATCAATATAATCTTTGATTTTAGAGAAGTGAATAATCTCTGAGTTTTGGAAAACACAGTTTTATGATAACTACCATGGCAAAATTTAGGATTACATCATTGCTCCAAATTTCTCCCAAATCCTCCTGCTACCTTCGCCCTCCCGACTAGCAGCCACTCTTGTCTTTTCTGTCTCTGTAGTATTGTCTTTTTCTGGATATCAGTGTAAATATGCAATGTACAGCATTTGGGGTCTGACTTCCTTTGCCTAGCAAAATACATTCACAATTCTTCTATGTGCTTGTGTCTATCAATTGTTTCTTGCTTTTTATTACCAATTATCATTCCATTACACAGATGTATTGGTTTGTTCAATCACTCACAGGCAGAAGGGTATTTGAGTTGCTTTCACTTTTTGACAATTGTGAATAAATCTCCGATACCCAATTACATATAGGTTTTCATGTTAATGTAAGTTTTTATTTACAGACACTTAGGAGTGGAATTTCTGTGTCATATTTTAAATGTATACTTTCTTTTTAAAAAAGCTGTAATCTTGTTTTCCCAAGTTTCCTTATATCTTTGCATTTCTATCAGCAATATATGAAATTTCCAATTGTTCTAAATTCTTAATTATATAATGGTGACAGTATCTTCTTTGAAAAAAAATTGTTCATTCCATTCAGTGTGTGCTGGTATCTCATTGTTTGATTGGATTTGCAATTCTCTAAAGACAAATAGCTACTATTATCTTTTTTTTTTTAAGAGGGGACAGTGAGACAGAGAGAGAGAGAGACAAAGAGAATCAATTTTTATTTAGTTCTTCACATGGCTTTCGTTGCTCTGAAACTTCGTTGTGCTGGGGTTTGAACTCGAGTACTTGTGCATGCCAGGCAAGTGCCGTAACTGCTGAGCCACCACTCCAGCCCCAGCTACTATTATCTTAATACAAATGCTTAGTATCCCTGGACTAAATTCTGGCTAACCTCTAAATGAGCCTCCCTGCCTCTAGATTGACTGCCCTAAATCCATCCTTCACATGGTCAAATTTATTTCCTAAATAACCACTAAGATTTTGGCATATCCATACCGAAACCTTACATGCCTTCTTGGCAAAACATTCATAATGATGGACAATATTTCTCTAGAATTTGCTGTGAACTTCTTACTCTCTAAGTGATCAAAATACACAATATTTGTAACATTTTAAGGAAGATAGAATTATTATTTTAACTTTTAAAATGAAGTAAACTAAGTTAAAGATATGACAGGAATTTTTCCAAATAATGGATTTTACAGGGACAGATTCCAATTCTAGCAAGTTAATTTTCAGAGCCTGTGCAATGAAACAAATAATCATTCAAATATATCCATTGGCTGCTTAACTATCTGTGAGGAATTACACTGCATCTTAGGTCTTTTTTTTTAAGGTGGAGAGACAAAGTATTACAGGAATAAATTTGGAAGAAATATAGAAAATAGAAATCTTAAATATTAAATGTAATATTTCAAAAGTCTCAGACCAATCTAATTATGGTATCAAAATATAAATAAATAAAAATTTTTCAAGTCAAATAGTGAGGTAAGTTAGGCTACATAGTTTGTCTTTTTCTTCTTGAGTCAATTTTTAGCTTGCATCTTATGAGGAATTTGCCCATTCCATCTAAGCTGTCTAATTTACTTGTATAATGTGCTTCACTGTATTCTCTTATTATCTTTTCACTATGAGTGGAATCTGACGTGACATTACCTCTCTCATTCCCAGACCAGAGATTGCTGATTTGTGTTGCTTAAGATATAGAGTCTTAAAGAAATATTGTCAATGCACTTTGTTCATGTATTGGCTATATCAGAGAGAAGGCAAATTAATCAAAGAAAAAAAGCAGAAACATGGAATAGTATTTGAATATGGAAAATGTCTAGAAATTAACATCAAAATAGTTTGGTAGGTAGTTTGCAAGAAGGACTTAGAATTGTAAGGAACACTTCTGGGTTATTATATAAACCTCATATCTGCAAATTGATGGATACTTATATGAAGGAGGACTAACATTTAGAGAATACCTTCATTCTATAAGTGGAAAAGGAAGAAAAGTCAGCAAGTTCCTATAGAATCTCATCTTTTTGAAAGCACAGTGTTGTTATTGAATTCAATAGATCAGAGAGGCACAAGAACCAAGGAAAGAGCCTTGGAAAATTATCCAGATACAAATGATAGTATAAATGCATCAATTTGATCCACAAAGATAAAAATTTGTCTCTAGCACCATGAACTGTAGAGATGTTGGAGTCAGTGATTTTCAAGAGCAAAGGGAAAGGTTGCTTTCACTCTCACTTTAATTCCCAAAGGGCCTGGCACTATCTCTTTGGGTTGAGAAAGATTTTGTGGACAATATATAGTAGGGCCCATCTAACATTCTTGCTTTACAAATTAAAAGAAGAAAAACAATGAAGTTAAGATAAAAATCATATTTTTCATCCAAAACATTAAATTTTTTGGCAACAGAACTATTTAAAGCATGACAAATTGGATTGAAGTATCAAGCATTTCCTTGATGTGAAAACTCCATTTTGGCTGATGAGGGTTGATCCATCTCAAAGTTTCTACACTCTTGTAATGAGTTCAGCAGCTACTCACATTGAGAATTGGATTTGTTTGTTTTGGTACCAGGCATTGAACCAGAAAGTGCTTAATCATTGAGCCACGTACCCAGCCCTTTTTTAATTTTTTTAAAAAAAATTTTAGACAGGATCTAAATGTATAGACCTATAAGGCAAACACAATTTTAAAGTGAATTTTTATATAGCAATAGATACCTGTACATCTACTCAAAGCAGTTATAGATTTCTCTTGACAGAACAAAGTTGTTCACATTATTTTCTTTTTCAGCATGAATTCATTGTTGGACATGAAATAATTTCTGAACCATCATATGAATTTGTGATTTTTTGCTTGCTGCTATGCAGAGGTGTTATGAATACTTATCTGTGCTTATTCCAAAATCAACTGTATAATGCTGAAGCAGATTGAAAAATCCAGATTAAGTTTGTTTTACTCCCTTAATTGAGATATGAATCTCCAGGAGCAATTCAACTTTGCCTTAAAATCAACTAGAATTTTTTGGCAGAAAAATGTTATCTATTAAATCATAGCCCATTGTGAATGAAGCTGTCACAGTAACCTGTCTTAGGTTTGAAAATGTTAGTGCTATTCTGAGACACATGACAGCCTGTACTATATTTAACTGTACTATATGCAGGTTTCTTAGGTGTAGGTGACATCTTCTGTTTCAGTTCTATATCATAGAATTAATTCCTTGAAGACTTTTGAAGAACAATTAAGGATCCACTTTAAGTTCAATCATTTGTAGGACTCCCCAAAATATCTCTGCTGAGATGATAAAGTGATAAACATATATTCAAAACAGTGCTAAACTCACACGGGAACAGGCACTGACAGCTATATCATAACCCGGTGTTTTGGCAGACAGTTGGCACACCTCTTTGGGTTAAACCGTAAGAATCTTTCCATCTCAAAGAAAAGAAAATGTGAAAAATATATGACAATTTGTAGGAAGTCAATAGCTACTCTTTTTGAGGGAATTTTATGTGAAAGATCATGTACTCGCAAATTTTGTATGGGCTTTATATGTATCATGCCGTTTAATTGTCATAAATACTTTTTTCTTATGTGACACTGCAATTAATAACCTAGAGCATGCGTCTGTGTTCACGTGCTCCATCAGAGGTGAGGTGTGAAGCCTTGAGAAATATGGTTCTCCTCCCTGATGAGATCTTGCCTGATCACAAAAGCTTCACCCTGGTCGACTCCCAGATAGGTTTGCACGGCTTGTCTCTAGCACCATGCAACTCATATGTATTAATCTATCACATTTTTCCACATATTATAATTATTTGTTTCACTATTGTCAGTATTAATTCTGAATTTCATGAAAGCAAGGAATATATATATATATATATATGCAAAATTTTAAAAATTATATATATATATGTAATTTTTTAATTTTTAAGTTGTTTTTTGGAGGGGGGGTACTAGGGATTGAACCCAAAAGCACTTAACCCCTGAGCTACATCCCCAGCCCATTTTTATTTTAAGACAGATTCTCACTAAGTTACTTAGGGCCTTGCTAAATTGCTGAGGCTGGCTGGCTTTGAACTCATGATTCTCCTGCTTCAGCCTCCTCAAATGCTGGGATTATAGACATGCTTGCACCCAGACATGAATTATATTTGTTTAACCACTTTGATTGATAAAGCAGAACAGAGGATTCTAGCTGAGGATGAATTTGATCTACTTGGTCTTACTCTGGGAAGTTTCTGCATAAAGACATATCAGATTTGTGAAAGGGTTGATGCAACAGGTGTGGATGTAAATTAAGGAAAAATATACAGGTCCATGGTTGAAAGAGTAGACTGACTGTCCCTTATGATGGAACAGCAGTAACTAATCTTCACTCTGTCAAGATGGATTTTGTGGTAAGTGTGGGCTCAATGAAAACATGGTAGAGGATCAAAAGGAGTAACAGTCAATGCCATCAGTCAATTGTGATATCTGAAGAAGATTAGATTGTCCCTCATTGGATGAATGGATCCAAAAACTGTGGTACATATATACCATGGAATTTTACACAGCAATTAGAAACAATAATATTGCAGCCTTTGAAGGTAAATGGATGGCTATGGAAGAAATTATGCTGAGTAAAATCAGCATAACCCAGAGAACCAAGGGTCGAATGTCTCCACTCATCTGTGGTGGCTGGAACTAGACCCTGGCCATTGAGAAAGGAGGTCTATTATCAAGTTTTAAATCTGGATAAGGTATAATGCTATACAACCTAATACATTTTTAGAGATGTTTTGGGAAGGAGGGGAGGGATAAGGGTAGGTAATTGCAAGGGACACTTTTGGGGGTAAATCTAATCTTCAGAATCTATATACATATTATATTATTTTGTAAAATGATTGTGTGATTGTTCAACAAATACATTTCTGAATAAAAAATAAACTAGAACTGAATTTTTTATCTATCACCATCAAAAAAGGTGCATTTTTATGGCAGCTAAAATGTCCTATCATAAGTTACAATTCTTTCATACTTACTAGTTAAGTTTTCAATTAAATATTCTCATCTTCATGATTTTGCACGACTTTGCTAAAGCCATGTCCATTCAGTAATTGATAAACGTGAGATGTGAAAGTCAGTGATTTAATCCAGTGAGAGACAATTTGACAAACATACTAATCCAGAAGTCTGAGCTACATTGATTTAAGTTTTTTTTTAAATCAGTTCACATTGAATTTAGACTTCATCTTTCCAAATGTGCTTTCTTCTCCTTCCTTTCTAGGTATTGATATCTAATAAATGTATTACACCAAACTTAATCTTAGCCAAGTTCCAGAGAACCCAGTATACTTTAAGAACTACTACCTCTTTTTCTTAAGTCTCTAAAGATGGCACTAGTCCCTGCTACTCAATTTCAGAAAGTGTATTATTTTTAGTTTACTGTCCAAATGATATGAGAGGTTTCTCAAATGTTAAGCATGTCCATTGCAATTGAACATCTGTGATCCTAGAAAGTGCACTGCAGATGTGCTGGTGTGCTGGAGGTGGCTGCACTGTCATCAGGGCTAACTGTGCACATCTCCCAGTACCATGTTCAGCATTGCCATACTGGTAGCTTGAATTCACTGTAGTAGGAGCATTTACCCCACAGACATAAATGACTCCTGTAAAGTAGGATTCTTTCTCAGATAGTCAGTGGTAAGCTTCCACCAGCATGCCACTGACCACAGGTCTGTGGACCTGTAGACCCACTGTGAATGCAACCGGAGCAAGGGCCTCTTGAATTAACTGATGTGCATGTTGTACAGTTGGAAGGAGACATGATGATACTGCTTCCTTCAGTATCAGCATAAACTTGAGCCTTTTATCCAGCAAACTTTAAAGATCTGGATTCTCCTCTGTCCTACTTTGCAGTTAACCTTTGCAGAAGAATATGAGGGAATCATTACGGTATATTTTTGCAGTGGTATTGCAGGATCCTTCTTCATGGAAGGATCTATTTGCTAGGTCCTGGGTCCTTGTGTACATGGTGCTGGGGTTTGAACTCGTGTACTTGCACATGCCAGGCAAGCACCGTAACCACTGAGCCACTGCTCCAGCCCGACTTGTGAGAGTCTCAAGCAAATCTGTGCATTTGTTCCCTGATAGGGACTGACCAGGTGGTGACTGTAGGTAGCTAGGTTGTGGCTGGAGTATGTGGGCCCTGGGACATATTTTGTCCTTGTTGAGTGGAACACTCTCTCTTCTTCCTGATTGTCCATATCCTGAGCTTTTTCCTCTACCACATAATTGTGCCATGACATTCTGCCTTACCTCAAGCTCTGAGGAATAAAGTCAGCTGTCTATGGCTCTGAAACCATGAGACCCCCAAATAAAATTTTCTTCCTCTAATTGTTCTTGTCAGGTCTTTAGGTCGCAGTGGTGACAAAGCTGACTAAAATAACAGGCAAAGCCATGTGTCTTTTATTCGTTATTTCCTTCCCCTTTCTCTATTCCTCCATCTTCTTCTGTATTTTGTGTTAGCTTCCACATATCAAGGAAAACAGATGACTTTTGGTTTTTTTTTTGAGGCTGGACTTATTTCACTCAGCATGATTGCCTCCAGTTCCATCCATTCGCCAGCAAATGGCATGATGTCATTCTTCTTTGTGACTGAGCAATATTCATTTGTGTGTAAATGCCACAATTTGATCATCCATTCATTAGTTGAAGGGTCCCTTGGTTGGTTCCATAGCTTAGCTTTTGAAAATTGTGCTACTATGAACATTTATGTGACTACATCACCATGGCATGCTGATTTTAGGACCTTTGGAAATATACCAAGGAGTAAGATACCTGGGTCAAATGGTGGATCCATTCCTAGTTTTTTGAGAGGACTCCATACTGCTTTCCAGAGTGGTTGTGCCAGTTTCCAATCCCACCAACAATGTATAGGTATAATCTTTTCCCCACATCCTCTCCAATATTAATTGTAGTTTATATTATTGTTTTTTGCCATTCCAACTGGGGTGAGGTAAAATCTCAGTGTAGTTTTAATTTGCATTTTTCTGATTGCTAGGGATGTTGAATGTTTTTTCATATATCTGTTGATCATTTATATTTCTTCATTTGAGAAGTATCTGTTTAGTTCTTTTGCCCATTTGTTGATTGCATTATTTATAGGGGTTTTTTGTTATTGTTTTGTTTTGTATTTGATATTAAGTTTTTCAGTTCTTTGTATATCCTGGATATCATATTAATGCCCTGTCTGAGGTTCAGGAGGAAGAGACTTTTTCCCCATTCTGTATGTTCTCTCATCACACTCTTAACTGTTTCCTTTGCTGTGAGGAATCTTTTCAAAGTGATGCATAAGTTGAGTTAGCTCAATATTTTCATCTCAATATGGTTCATCTCTATCTTTATTGAGTTAGAGTATTGAGTTAGAATGATTACGCATATTTAAAAGTTACTTTAGAAAGTTTTATGATATTTTGTAGCTCACACACATCAATATGAATTACATTTGTCATACTTTATCAACACTTAGTACTTTTTAAATCATAACTAAAAGCCATATTAAGATCTTATTAAAAAATACAAGATACAAACAGTAATTTAAATTCCTTTTATCACTAAGTACTACTCTATATAGTATTACTCTATTCATATGTTCCTATTTGTTCTTTCATAAATTGGATGACTTTGTTCAATTTTTATAGAAGTCAATAATTAAAAACAAGCATAGCAATGACTTTTTTTCTTGGTACTGGGTATTGAATCCAGGCTGCTTTACCAATGATCAAGTTCCCAGCCCTTTCTCCTGTTTATTTTGAGTCAGGGTCTTACTATATTGCTGCAGTTTGCCTTGACTTTGCCATCCGTCTGCCTCAGCCTCCAGAGTAGCTGGGATTAGAGGTGTGCACCACCATACCCAGCCATAGGAATTCCTTTTATACCTGTTTTAATGTTTAGTGTATATTTGTTGTGAATATTATTCTTGATATTATTACTATTGACAATCATAATTATATACATTTATGAAGTAATGTGATATATTAAGAGAAAGTATAGTGTTGAAGGAATGAGGGAAACTAACAAATGCATAACCTCATTAGTATCATATCCATGATGAGACTATATGGTTATTTTGAAATAAAAGGTATATTACTGTTGACTGTAGTCACTTTGTCCTGCATAGATTTCAAAATTTACTCTTACTCCTGTTTGTATGAAACTTTGTACTATGCTATGGACATTTATTTTGTTGTAGTGTTAGGTGAAAGTCTGTTTTAAATTTTATTTTTACTCATTGATTGATGTCATGCATCCCTATATTTTCTTTTGATATTTTTTCATTTAGATTTCAGTGTTATTGAACTCTTTAGTGTGTGCAGAAGTTTTGTAAAGTATAAGAACAATTAAGGTAAGATAGGCAGCAAATCACTTTGGGGACTGGATTTTCCATAAAACATATGTTAGAAGTTCTTAACTATTAAGAGCTATAGAACAATAACATGTACCCTTGTAAGATGCCTGATGTTAAAGTGGAGACAATATTACACCTTGTGAATGTGTCATTCATTAAAAATTGAACTTGATCATATAAACCTATAAATCCAAATCTACTTTGGTGGTTCTGTGAAAAAATTCCATCTTTAGCGTAAGTGGTCGTAGAAGCAAAGATTTGCAATACTGAGATGGAAATGAAAGTGATGATATATTCTATTTAGTTGAACTTTATTCTATTGCAAGAGATAGATTTTTGTTTCTGCATGTGATACACTGTATTTTAAGGATTATGAAGAACTAAAAGAAAGAGAGAAGTCATTGGAAGAAGCTTTTGGTAACAGTTCAAATGGATGTCCAGTAAATGAAATGTGTATCTATTCTTTCTTTGTACTCATTTCACATTTGACAAATCTATTAGGTGCATGTGTGCGTGTGCGTGTGTTTCCTTGACCTTTTTCCGAAATTAGATTATTCATGAGTGGGACCTTGGAATTAGCATCTTAAGGCCTCACTTAGTCCATTCATGCAGCCGAATGGGCACTATCCTTTGGTCCAGGCTTGGGAAACATTGTTCTTCTTTAGGGATACATTCTGAATTGCTTGGTTTAGAACCTTTTTGTCTCTGCTACTAACCACCAACTGATTTATCTTTCACATGTCTCAGTTTCCAAGAAAGCATCTGATCACTTCTGTCAAACATGAACTTTAGCTGATAAGTAGCCATCTATAAATTTGTGGTTATAGGTACATATACACATATGTGTGTTTACATATATACATATATGTGCATATGCTTGTGTACAATTGCATCATATCACAAAACACACATACAACTGTACATGTGCAAATACATTTCCAACTTATTCTTTATGCTCAGTTCTTGATCTTCCTTTTTCAGTATTTTTGTTCTTTTTCCATCTTTATTTTGTCCTCACATGCCAGATCAGTATTTGTGATTCATTAAACACTATCTCTTCGGCATATTTGCTGATGAAAGGATTACACTGAGAAAATACTTTAGAAAGTTACAGTTACTGCTTTTTCTATTATTTCTTTCCTAAGTTTACCAAAAACATTATAGCAGCACAAAAGTTTTCAAACTCTATGTGGTGTCTCAAAATTCATCCCAACTGTGGGCTCAGTGACCTGCATGATGGACAGCCTGCAGAAGTTCAAGAGCATAGACATACCCAGAGTGTCAAAATCTACTTTGATGCTCTTTGGACACAGAATTTAGACTTTAGAAGCATTATTACCTCCTCTTTGACCTCTCCCTGCAGCATGGTGGAGATACCTCTCACCTGGCCTCTCAGATCTTGTTTCATCAGATGTATGGCTTGGTCAGCTACCTTGCAGTAGATCTCACTGGGAATAATGGTGATGTGCTTGTTCATGTAGAATTTATACAGAACTTCTCTTTGATGATATGGCTACCTTTATGGGTTTCTTTTTGTTTTGATTTGCTTTTCTGTAGTACCTCTCTATGATGACCTGCCCACCTTACAGTTTTGGTGTGAATGTTGCTAGTGAGAATAATAGTTGCAAGCAAGTGTCTGGTAAAACAAGATAGTATTTTGTCTGTGTATGTGTATTAGAGGAGGAAGGTAGGAATGCGTATTCCTGTAAGATATTCCAGCAGATGAAAAAATGTCTTCATCAGAAAGCAGAGGTTGAACTCACCCATGAGATCACAATGCAAAGGCAATAAATCTGATGGATATTGTTGCAATTTTTGCAATAACAAGTCTATCTGAACATTAAAATAAAAAAACACTGAAATTGAGAGTTTAAAGGGATCACTGGAGGAAATTGGAAATGAGTGTCAAGATGGAGTTTGTCATTCATAACTTGATAGAGCTAATCATAATTAGTAGCCTTATACCATGGCACAAGAAAATAATTTTAACTTAGCAAAATACTGTATATGGTTAGTAATTCTATAATATTAAAGAAGACTATCCTACTTATTTTTATTACTTAACCAAGACTAGATTTCTGAGAAATTACCAGACATGTACTGGCTGCTGTTGCTCACTAGTGTGCAGCGTACACTGCAACGTTCAAGCTGGACTTGGGGGAGCAGAGATGGCAAGTTCCAAATCACCAACCATAAAATGGGAGAACCACTGCTAAAGGGGAGGTCAGGGTGGCCCTAATTCTTTGTCAATAAAACATGACAGATGATCAGATGAGGGTTTTATTTTCTTCTCCCCTAAAAGAAGGAATAAAAAAATAAATAGCCTCTTTTTCTTTATTCCAGATATGCTGTCATATGTGCATGTGGGAGGGGAATTGTATCAACCACGTTGGCACCATGGACAGGGTTAGATGAGGAGGGATGCTTCTGATGGCAGACAAGAAAAGGGAAGGATCATTGTCCTAAAGGCACAATCACATTGCTGAGTTTAAATTACTGAAAACTGGAGCCACTCTTATTCTAAGTCTCTAGTATTTTAAATAATAAATCTAATTATTTAAGCTATTTAAAACATTTGTTTTACTTGCTGCCATTTGCCTTGTAATTAATTTGCATAGATAATGTATTTACTCTTTCTGAGAAATACTGACATCATCAAAGTTAAGCATAATTAGCTACACTTTAATAATGAGTATTCTGTGGCTTAGAAAACTTAAATGAACTTTAAACAAATACAGAGCTCTAATTAGTGTGAAAACTGTGGTAAAATTTTAACCTGGAGGGTAAAGGATATTTTTACATAGCATCTCATTGCCTTCAAGATGAATACATGCAGACACTGAATGCTAATGATCAGATTTTTACCACCTACTTGCCTTTCTCCAGAAAGACATTCTCCAGAAAGAAGGGCATTTTCACTCTACTAAATAGATGAATAAGGAACTTTTTTGTTTGTTTGTTTTTGAGATGGGGTTTTGCTATATTGCCCAAGATGGTCCTAAACTCCTGTAATTCCTGGACTTAAGTTAGCCTCCTGCCTCAGCCTCATGAGTGCTGGGACTGTAGGTGCATGTCACCACACCTGATGGATAGCTAGATGTACAAAGTAAAAATAAAAAGATTGCTAAAGTGTTAGACACCACTTATTGAATGTTTTCACCTTTCAGTTACATACTAATTTATTTTTTCTTGCATTCATTCATTCAAAACACATATATTGAGTTTCTTCCATATGCCATGAACTGCACTGAGATGTTAAAAAGATAAAGCCTTGCCCCAAAGAAACTTAAATATATATAAATGTTCTTGACATATAAAAATAATAAAAAGGAATATTTTCATTCCTATGAATTTGATCCTGAATGACATTTTCCCTGTCTGAGGGATTGATCCAAAGATGATTAATAGTGGGAGGAAGAGCTAAGGACACTGTAGATAAATCAGAAAGGTAAAACTGTTAATGCTTAGCATCTATTTCAAGGAACAATCTCAACAAATGGCAAGGAACATCAGTATCTGAAGGTGATGACTCAGCAAGCAAGCACACAGGTTTGTCACAACTACACAGGTGCTGAAATTAGATGAATCCTATGGATCAGAGTACAACAGATTGTTGCTTACAGCTTAGCAAACAGTACAAGCATCTGCACTGTGCCTCTGGATCCCTTAACCTAAAGTACTACAGGTGACACAATGGGCTTTTCAATGGCCTAATGTTGGTATGTTGTACTGCAATCAAGGAACCCAGGGGTAGGGGTTCAACAACTATTGCAGCAAACAGCAAGCAAGTCAATCCAGTTCGCTAGGAGAGCAAGGTCTCAGAGTACTCATGCTGTGGTTGTCCTGACCTACATTATTGCCTATATGACTTGCTATAGAAGTGGTTCAGGCCTAGAGGAGGGTAAAACTCAGAGTCTGTCATACTCAGAAAAGATGTGCTGAGAGTCTGGGGCCAATGGTGGATTGCATCTCCTAATAGTAGTTTGTAGTCAGTAAGACTTCCCGGATCTGAGGAAGTCTACCATTTACCCATCACATTTGCTGGCTTTAAATGGACTGGAGCAATTCATTTCACCTCTGGGTTTCTCTATTTGAAATGTGGGATTATAATGATGTTATGTTCATGAGATTGCTTAAAATTAGTCCTGACATCTAATAAGGGCTAAGTAAATGTTCACTTTTACTATCATTGAGTGTAATGATATTTCCAAGCAGCTGAAGAAAAATAATGAACATAATTAGAATTTCCCAAATAGGATTTATGGTATCGTCAGAGGTCAGCTAAAGTAATGTATATAGAGTTGGTTTCAAGAACCAAAAATAAATACCTAATGTTTAATGAGAATGACAAAGATGATAATTTTCCCCAAATATATATAAAGCCCAAAGAGATCATACCAATGCATCATTTTAATTTAACGAACTGGCGTCTTTTAATAAAAGTTAGTGACAATGTCTACCTGAGTTGGGGTACATGAAGAATCTTCCTTTTTAAATTTAGAACACTGAGCATTTTCTTTGATGTGGAATTTTTGATAATTGCTTAGAAATAAAAACATTCTGATTGACAAAACACTATGTTGTAGAAATTTAGTAAATGACATAGTTAATGTCCTGAAAAATGTGAAAATGTTATTTCCTTCTCATTTTGCTAAATGTTGCATATATTATTAGTACTATTTTCCATTGTATTATGTATAGAATAATTCATTTAATTCTGAAAAGTGTATAAAATAATTCATTTAATTCTGAAAAATACAATATAACAAAACACTAATATTAATTCATTTTATAGATGAGAAAACTAAGGCATAGAGAAAACAAGCAATTGTTTAATGTCACACTACTAGCAAGTAGCTAGGATTTGACAAAAAGAGCCTCCATAACATGTATATTAGCTATCATTTCAGAAGTAGGACACAACCTGACAGCAGATCAATCAAGCAGATTATTTCTCCCAAAATTGTAATCCTCTTTTTGATGAGTGTAACTTTGTCCATCATGCATATATTTTCATGATCATAAGCAGATACTTCATGAGAAAATCATTGTGAACAGATTTATTTTGCAAATTTACTACTAGAGCTCCTGTGACCTATTTGATGACCTGCAAGTTTCGTGTCAAAAGCTCCTGCTGATTTTTAACCATGCATATCTTATAGATTTCCCAACTAGTGAAGGGTTTTGGTAGATTTATGCATTTATTTGTTGTGAATTATTCACTAGAGAGAGACATTTCATTGTAAAACACTCCCTGGTATCGATTCAGTAAAATGAGGGTGTCATCATTAAACAAATCTTCCCAAATACCCATGCTATTAAAACTAATTGGCCGTGTCTTTTCTCTAAGCATATTAGGGGTACATCTTATGGGCTTACTAAGGAAGGTTTTATTCGGCATTCCCATTCAGCCACATGGTGTCTAAAGATGGTACCTCTTACTCAAGTCTTCATGAAAGTTGTCCTCATCTTGAAATAAAATGAATATCATCTAAAAATGCTGAAAATAATTATGATTTTAAGTTACTTTTTACATTAATGTGTGTCCATTATTTAAAACTTTTAATTATCTAAACATTTAGGTATCCGATTTTTAAGACAGGAATGTCTTTGTTTTATTTATAATATTTTCTATGGAATGTTGTGGATTTTGTTTTTAGTATGAATGTTTCTCAGCTACTCTATATTGATCTTTTTATTTGACTAATGGCTTAAATTTGGGGTTAGTGTCCTCCTTATTGTTGATTTCTTATTCAGATAATTATTCCCAAACTTATTTCTATAAAGTTAATTACTTATTCATCAGGAAAAGCACTCTTTGCTCCAGTCATTCTCTCCCTCTTCATAAAATACAGACATTGGGCACATCACTCATGTTTTCCCCATCAGCTGTGGCTATGTCACGTGATGAACTCATCTATCTCCCTGCCTTCTGTGTCTTTTGATTTTCTTCTCTGCTTCACTTGTACTAATCAAGTTTTATGTTGAGAACTCTTAGAAATTACCATCCTAAATCATTTTTTTAAAACCCTCTCTGGAAAAAAATTTCTATTACTCCCTCAAGCTTCAATTATTCCCATATGATTATTTTCTTGATGTTTTGAAGACTCTCTTCTTTCCATCAAGCTAATTTCCTCCTCTTCTAGTTTTTATTCATAACCAGATTAGGCTGCATGATGTATAATTTCAGTTACAGTCTTTCTTGCTTATATTATCTGTCCAATAAAACCTCAGCCCTTGATAAACAAAAATTCACTTATTTAATAATTTTCCAGATGACTGATGCTCAAAATTAGCATTACTATAGATTGCTACCACTGTTAATTTGTGATCATAAATCTCAAATAGCCCTGAATCCAAACAGAAATTCTATTACATTGGTCCAGGCGATTCACTCTTCAAGAACACATAACAAAAGTTATTTCTAAACATCTTCATGCTTCCAAAGTCTTATTCCACTAATCCATGCGTTTTCTCATCAAGTGGATGTGTTTTCTATATTCCAGAGCACAGTACAAGAATTCACTCAATTGTTCTGTATTTCTGGATACCATGCTTACTATATCTGCATTCCCTCCTTCAATAAGAGTCGTTTCTCTTCTTTCTAGAGTCAATTCTTCCTACATTGCTGTGTGTCCTGGACATTCTAAATATCCTACAGATTAAGGAAAGTGATTGTTAAGGATCTGTCATGCCCTTATTCTGTCTAATGAGATATTTTGAAAACCCCAAAGATAAAACACTGTTTATACTAGTATGATGAGATCTATCATAGGTTACCCAAGCTACAACATACACAATTCTTTGTGTGAATAATGCTCATGTAATTGTTCCACAACAGACAAGATCAAAATAATGTGAAAAATGGAATAGAGTGTACTGAAATGAAATTAGACTCTATCACAACTTAAAATTTAATACTCATGTTTGCTTGGTCAAGAGGAACTTGATGTTTGGATAAGCAAATACAGTATTTCGTTCCAACTCCCCCTGAAAGAGCTGCAAGCTACAATGGGTGCACCATCTCTTACCCACACATCTGGGCTAACACATCACAGAACTTTCTGCCTAGAATCATAAGAAACAAATAAAGGAAAGCCTTCATGAAAACCTGGACTAAGTTGAAATGATTTCTTTTGTTAGACACAAAAGTAGACCAAGGTTGTACACAAGAATGGTAAGGGAGGAGAGAAACCCAACATTTTCAAGGCCAAAAAGACAAAAAACAAAAGGAACTCCTAAAAGCAAATTTGGAAACTTGAAAATAAGAATTCAGAGAGAAGGAAGTGGATACTACTCATATAAATGGCCCACTCTTCACTGGGAGAAAATAGTAAAAGTCAAAGGCAAGCTCTCTATTTCTATATGCTGTGTCATCTTGTTGGGAACACTGGAGTCTTCATTGAGGAGCTTGTTTTTTTACCTAGATACATGGGCTGTTTTAATTTGGAAAGGTTAGACTAACAAGGGATGATTAGGAACAGGGCTGCCATAGCTTTTTCTCCTTCTTGAGGGGGGCTTTGGTGCAATCAGAAGCAGCGTGTTTGGATTATGCTAAAATTACAATGTCATTTTTCTACAGTTCTAGGGTGACCCATGTGCCATCAACATCACAGAACCCCCCCAGACATTGAAAATCATAGGAGGAAATTCCTCGCTTCTTGATGCCCTCACTTCTCATGAACACCTCTACCAAGTACGAGGGGAAAACAAAGAAAGAAAATAATAATTCATTGGAGAATGTGTGGAAAAAGGGCCAAATCTTCTCTTCTCCTTGCCCATATTTGGCCCCCATGCATCTCCTTCATCATGCTCCTTAAATAATGATGCTGATTTTCAAGCCAGTCAGTTGCTGCTTATCCTTTATTCTCATAATATTTGATCTTTTTATAGCATTCAAATGGATTTTTCAATTTTTATTTTAAAATGCCTTTGCAGAGATAATGGGATGCTTTCAACTTTTACTCATACTGTTTGGCCATTCTTCTCTTTTTCCACCTCAACACATTCTATGTGGTTCTTTTCTTTTCTTTTTTCTTCTATTTCTTTCTTTTTGTTTAAAGAGAGGACAGTGAGAGAGACAGAGAGACAGAAAGAATCAGTTTTTATTGAGTTTTTCACATGGCCTTTGTTGTTCAGACCCTTAGTTATGTTGTGGGTGCTGGGGTTTGAACCCGTGTACTTGCTCATGCCACACAAACATTTTAACTGCTGAGCCACCACTCCAGCCCCTCTATGTGGTTCTTAGGAGGTGGTATTCCTCAAGGCTTCTTCCTGCCTTTCATTCTCCTATCCTGTTCATTCTCTCTTTCTGATATCTTCTCCAGGACTATGGCTTCAATTACTCTCTCTACAGCAAGGATTCTTAAATTTCTCTCTCTCTAATTCTGAGTTCTCATCTGAGTGCCACACTTTTATCCAAACAAAAGTCAAATTATCTATGTTGTCTGATGACATGATTCTATACTGAGAAGATCCAAAATACTTCACCAAAAGACTTCTAGAGTTGATAAACTCAGCAAAATAGCAGTACATACAATCAGCATTCAAAAATCAATCACCTCTTATACTCTAATAATGAATCTGCTGTGAAAAAAATAGGGTAAACAATTCCATTCACAATAGCTTCAAAAATGCTCAGGAATACATTTAGATCTTTAGATACAAAATTGCAAAACACAGAAGAAAGAAATTGAATTCTTTAGAAGATGGAAAAAAACCATGCTCTTGGATAGGCAGAGATAATATTTTTAAAATGGCCATATTACCAAAAAACAATACTCAGATTTAACAAAATACATCATCAAAATACAAATTATAACTAGAAAATTTCTAATATTCATATAGAAGAATGAAAGATCTAGAATGGTCAAGTCAATACCGAGAAATAAGAATGATATTGTGGTATTGGTATCAAAATAGGAATGAAGACTGATGGACTAGAATAGAAGATTCTGAGACAAACCCACAAATCTTTAAACATCTGATCTTTGACAAAGGGGGTCAAAACATAACATGGAGGAGAGACAGCCTATTCAACAAATGGTGCTGGACAAACTGGATAGCCACTTGCAGAAAATTGAAATTAGATCCTCATCTCTCACCATGCACAAAAATCAATTCTAAATGGATCAAGGAATTAGGAATTAAGCCAGGTACCATACCACTGCCAGAAGAAAAATTAGGACCAATACTCCAGTGTATGGGATTTGGTAATGACTTCCTCAACAAGGATCCTAAAGTGAAAGAATTACAGTCTAAAATCAATGAGTGGGATTCCATTAAACTAAATCGTTTCTGTGCAGCCACGGAAATAATCAAAATAGTTAAGAGACAACCTACAGAATGGAAGAGAATCATGGCCTATGCTTCCTCTGAAAGGGTACTAATATCCAAAATTTTACATAGAACCCAAAAAACTCAATAACAAAAACACAAACAATCCAATCCATAAATGGGCCAGAGAGCTGAACAGAAAGTTCTCAATAGAGGACATTGAGCAAACCAATGAATACATGAGGAAGTGTTCTAAATCACTGGAAATCAGAGAAATGCAAATCAAAACTACATTAAGATTTCACCTCACTCCAGTCAGACTGGCAAAGATGAAGAATACAAACAATAATAAATACCGGAGGGGTTGTGGGGAGCTACGAACACTAGCACACTGTTGGTACAATTGCAGACTGGTCCAGCCATTCTGGAAAGCAATGTGGAGACTCCTCAAAAATTAGGATTGGATCCACCATACAATCCAGGTATCCCTCTTCTGGATATTTTCCCAGAGGAATTAGAATCAGCACATTACAGTGACACAGCAAAATCCATGTTCATAGCAGCTCAATTTACAATAGCTGAATTATGGAACCAACCCAGATGCCCATAACTGGATGAATGGATCCAAAAGGTCGGTATATATCTATCTATATCTATATCTATATCTATATCTATATCTATCTATCTATCTATATATATATATATATATATATATATTCAATGGAGTTCTACTCAGCTATTAGAAACAATGATATTGCATCTATTGAAGGTAAATGGATGGCATTGGAAGAAATTATGCTGAGTGAAGGTAGCCAAACCCAGAGTCTCAAAGGCTGAATATTATCCCTCCTTTGTGGAGGCTGTACCTAAACCCAGGCTTGGGAGTAAGGTAAACAAACTCATGTATTAGATACATAGATCAAAAATGCAAAATGTTAATATTTATGAAATACAGTTACAAGATACTCCATAAGATATTTGAATAAGGAGGTATGCTGGATACCTGTACAAAAACATAAATGTTGAATCCCATTGTCAAATATTTTGAAGAATAACAAGGAATGATAGGAAAGAAGGAGAAGGGTAAATGTTGGAACTGAGATAAAGCAAGATCTATTCTAAGTAGTTATAAATGTCATTGTATATACTATAGCCATATATATAAAAATGTTCTTCATAGGTATAAGAATTATGTCACTGTGTTTGGTTTTTTAGGAACAATGTAGGACCCAGAAGAAAGTCAAGGGATCAGGGGATGGGAGGAGGGAGGTAGAGGGACATGGGTAGGGGTTATTGAACAAATTGTATTGTTGAATTGTGTGCATCTAGGAATATGTGACATCTAATTTCAACTTTATGTAGAATTGTAGTGTATATATGTATATAATGATGCTGATACCTGATCTCTAATTATACTGTAGAGCTATAGTTACAAAAACAGCATGGTATTGGCATCCAACCAGACATGAAGATCAACGGACTAGGATAGAAGACACAGAGGCAAAAGCATATACATACAGTTATCTGATCCTTGACAAAGGTGACAGAAACATGCACTGGGAAAAAGACAGACTTAAAACACAAACGGTGTGCTGGAGTGGTGGCTTAGCAGTTATGCTTTGCATGTGTGAGCATGTGGGTTTGACCCCAGCATCATGTACACAATGAAGTGCTAGGGCAAAGAAAGCCACATTAAAAAATAAATAAAATTGATTTTTTTTGTCTCTCTCTCACTGTTCCCCTTTCTCTTAAAAATCTGGTGCTGGAAAAGCTGAATGTTCATATGTAGAAAAATGAAACTAGATCACTATCTCTCATCCTGCACAAAAACCAACTCAATGTGAGCCAAAGACCTAGGAATTAGACCAGAGACACCTCACCCCTTGTAAGAAAACAGGGTCAACACTCCCCACACTTTGGCACAGGCGCTGACTTCATTAATAAGATTCCTAAAGCTCAAGAAATAAAACCAAGAATCAGTAAACAGGACGACTGCAAATTAAACAATTTATACACAACTTTCTACATCTACTCTTCACTTGGATAGCACAGAGGCACTTTACCTGCACATGTTAGAATTGAATCCATGGCCTTCTCGTCAAATTTGGCCAACTTCCAGTATAAAATGGCATAATGTTACCCAGTATTCAAGAAGTTTTAAAAGATATTTGATTTAATTTGAATCAGTATTTTTATCCACTTATTTATTTTAATGGACAACAATAATTGTGTATAAGTTATGGGGCACAATGTGGTGCGTTATGTACACATTGTAGAAAAGTTAAATCAAACTAATTCACATATCCAACACCTCACCAACTGAAGTTTAGGGGTAGTAAGAATACTAAAATTCTATTCTTTTACCAGTCTGGGAATATATAATTCGTGATTGTTAGCCTTGGTCACCATGCAGTGCAATAGATCACTAAAATGCATTCTTCAAATCAGACTTTTTAATCTTTCTATCAACATTTTCACATTCTCTGTGACTCCCCCAACCTCTCTGTCATCACCTTTCTACTATTTCTATGATAATGATTTTTATATTCCTTATCAATATGCAATCAAACAATATTTAGTTTTTTGTGTCTTGCTTATTTCACTTAGCATAAGGCCTTCCAGTCGCATGCATGCTGCCTTGAATGGCAATCTCCTCATTTTTAAGGACTATATACTATTCCATTATGTGTATACACCTCATTTCATTTATTTATTCATCCACTGATGGACAAACAGTTGCACCTATATCTTGACTGTTTTGAGTCATGCTGAAATGGACATGGGAGTGCAGATATCTCTCTGACATGACATGTCAATTTCAATTCTTCTGGGTATGTTCTGACAACCAGGATTTTACAGTCAGGTTTTGCCAAAATTCATAGAATACACGGTAGGATACACAATGGGGAAAGGACAGACTTTTTTTTTTAATGATTACTGAACAGCTTTTTTTATGTCACTTTTATCTTCTTATTTATTCATTTTTTTTTTATTTTTGAAAGAGGGAGAGAGTGAGAGAAGAGAGAATCAATTGTTTAGTTTTTCATCTGGCCTTTCTTTCCTAGACACATAGCTGCGTATGTGGTGCTGGGGTTTGAACTAGGTTCTTGCTCATGCCAGCCAAGAGCTTCAACTGCTGAGCCAATGCCCCAGCCCTAGGACAGACTGTTTAATAAACGGTTGTGGGAAAACCAGATAGCCACACACAGAAGAAAAAAAATAAAAACTTATTGCACACCAGATATAAAAATTAACTGAAAAAAGATAAAAGATTAAAACATGAGATCTGAAACTGTAAGAATACTAGAATAAAAAAATAGGTAGGGGAAAATTCCCGCAAGATTGATCTGGGATATGATTTCTTAGGACTTGAAAGCACATGCAAGAAAAGCAAAATGGGCAGATGTGATTGCATGGAGCTGAAGTTTCTGCACAGTAAAGAAATCAAATAACAAAGTACAAAACCCAGGAATTGTGGGATAATATTTGCAAACCGTGTATCTCATATAGAACTAATATTCAAAATATATAAGGAACAATAATAACAATATAAAAAAGCTAAATAACCCAATTTAAAAAATTGGGTGAAGGATCTGGATAGACATTTCCCAACAGAAGGGATGTGAATGGCCAACAGATAAATTAAAAACTTCTCAACATCTCTTATTTTCAGAGAAGTGCAAATCAAGCCCATGATAAGAAATCAGCACATGTGTTGGAATGGTGATTACCAAGAAGAAGAGCAATAGCAAGTGTCCCTGAGGCTGTGGAGTTAGGTGCTTTCTTGGAGGGTGTTACTCAGCACATGAATTAGCATGGACATTTTGGAAAACAAAATGAGGTTCCTCAAAATCTACAGGCAGAAATCTGATAAGAAAGAATTCTTTAAAAGAAAAATATGTCTACTGTCTGTAGTCACATTTCAATAAAGTGCTTTTCCATTTATTGCTGCAGAGGTTCTATGCATATAAATTAAAGGGTGTTTCACTTTGTTCCTAATATATTACTTCAATGTCAGCTTTTAATTCAAAATGCTATCCCTATTCCTATGACCAATAGCCATTCTGTGATACGTACATAGGACATTTTCATTTCAGATGAAATTATTTTAATATGAATTGGTATTGAAAGATACGGGGGGTGTTTTTAAAATATTTATTGTTGTGTGGTATTATGACATTCTGTTCAAAGTTTTAGCAAAACTACAACAAGTGAAAAGTTCTCATAAGTTTGAATATCATACTTCAGATCCCTGATTAGGATCACAATAGAGTACAATATCTATTTTTAAGAATAAGGAAGATGTTCCATTAATTTTAATTAAGCAAACCTGCCTGTGGATTGCCTTTGGATAAAAATACTTAAGAATTTGATATCTCCCTTAAAATGACTGGCACCAGGAGGAGGTGTGAGGTCACTCCTTAGACGTTTTCATCGCACCTAAAGTGAAAGGTAGATGGAAGTCTGATGAGAATCAGCCTCATTTGCCCATTTTGAGCTTAATAAGGCACTTTTATACAGATACTGAGGGCTCTCTTGTAGCTGCACTAGTCCTAATTAATGCTTGCCACCTAACATCCCTGGGCTTGAGAATGAAACCAAGAGAATTCACTCATGAGAAGGAAAATGAATTAAAAAAAAAGAAAGAAAAAAAATTGTGAGTGGCTATGTAGGTATTTTATAAAATAATATGAAACGATTGGAAAAACGTTCATATGATTTCCAGAAACATGCTCATGTTCATTATCTTTGCTGGATAATTAAAAGAAACAGATGAATGCTTCATTTTATGGATGATGCAAACATTAACATTGTGGGTGAGTCACGTTTTAATTTCATACTTGATGCTTCAGCTTACGCTATGTTTTTAGTTAGTGCAGGCCTATTAAGCTGCTAATTTATCTACTGTTGTGAAGGCCTCTGGAAATGCTGCTCCCTAAATAATAGGGCAGTGATCCATAACCACCTCCCCTGTAACAGCATCGAGTCCACTGCAGCTAATAGGAACGAACTGTCGGTTGCTAGGTGCCAAAATGCTGCTTGCCTATTTAGGAAGTGATATAGTTTTGTCTCCCTGCTAAGATGACAAAACTGTAATTAGAGATTAATCAAGAGCTACATTAGTGCCACAGTTTCCTGCAGTCTGACTTTTGTTGCCCACCAGCAGTTAAGTGCATCTGCCTGTATTTACCAGTTCTCTGGAGATTTAAAAATTTATTGTCATATTTACAGGAACAGCTGCCGTGCTAGTTGTCAAATCATAAAGAACTAACTCAAGAGAATGCATATAATTAACTACTCTGTCTTTAGACTAAAATGAGGCTCTATTAAAAAAATTAAGTAACATATTACATAACCAGCTTTTTCCTTGTGCCTGGATTTTGCTATTTTTTTAATTAAAACAGTTCTACCAACTACACAGTGATTTATACTGAATAAATACAGATCAATTCAAATATTAAAAGAGAGACAAATAGTGAATGAAAACAAAAAAAAATTCAATTTCGATTACTCTGGGGACTGGGATGGTGATGTTTTAAAATATTATTTGACGTTCTATGCTACCATGGCTTTCCTAAGAAAACCAACATTTTTATAGAATTAATCTGCATTTGGTTGTCACTTGCCGTTCCTTTAGAATTTTTGTTATATACAATTTGGTGCAAAGTATTCCTCCTTTGCTATTATTCACAAATGTTATATTTTCATATTTACCAAAGTCTCAGTATAAATGCATATCAATTACTAGCACTTTTTTCTCTTAGCCTAATATCTGAGAGTATAGCTTTTTTCATTTAGTTGATTACTGTAGAAAATACAGTAAGAGTATTAAAATATTGTAAATATTGGACTTCACAAAATTTGAACAATGCTAAATAATGTCTGAACACATTTATATTTTGAATTTAATATGTGATTCTCTTAAAACTTGGTATGGAATTATACATAAAATTTATTTTATTGTCTGAATTATATAAAATAAATTAACAGCTATAAATTCAATTACTAGATAATTATATTTTATAAATACACTTCATAAGTTTACGCATAACACACATATAAGTGAAAATGCTTAAATATATTCATACTATGTCTGCTATTCTGTATGTAAAAGAAATACACTTTATATCAATTTTATTCTTTTAGTTTGTAGCACAATTTTAGAATAGTTACAATTCCTTCTGAGTATAATTTTTTCACATAAAACTTTTGACATTAGAACTTGGGCATCAAAACATTAAAAGTTACTTCAAAATGTGTGGAAGTTTTGTGCTCAGATTTTAAATCATAGTATCTATTTCAAATTTAAAAAACTTTTAAATACCCAATTATTCTCTCATTGGAGGATCCATAAGAAAAAATAAATAGAAGTTTCATTGGATAAGTGATACTTCAATTATCCTTTCTAAAAATGAGAATGAAAAAATGTATTTTTATGGCTGCAATTCTCATTGTTTCTAAAAATATTTACAACACATTGATTTGTATACAAACAGATATAGATTCAGGTTATTGACTGAAAAGTCTTTAGAATTATAATAAAAAGAATTATAAGACCAGCTATAGTAAAACTTGTGCTAAAACATGTCACAGCTTATTTTGGAGTTTGAATTTTGGTTTTTCTCTTTGGTCTAAGGTGTCAAACTACTGTCTACTGGGGAAATATTATTAATTTACGAAAAAAAGACAGCAGAAGAAAGGAAATATAGAATTAAATTCTGCATATTTTCTGAAAGACCTGCAGGGGCCGCTCTGGGGACCTGTCATTATCCTCTTGCATGTGGTCAGGAGGGAGCTTACCTGGTTCATGGTCAACTCTCACACTGGTAGGAGATACGATTTTTTTAAATTGCCGTTAAAAAAATCCTGAAATCAAAATTTTACTGATCGTTTATTTATATTGAATTAAAATACTGTATTATTGGCAAAAATATGGCACTTTGGATGCAGAGATAATTTCTTAATTTTTAATCACCCTACTATGGTCTTCTGATAAATATTTATTTTGAAATGCAAGACATTATAAAATGAAAACACTATTAACTACACTGCTATAGAGCTAAACCATACCAAATCTATGTTAAAATAATTAATAGGAATTTTCTCCCTCCATAGTATTTTCTATTCAATTAAAATATTGTTAAACTAAGAGTTCTTCAATAATATTAAAAGAAATTACAGACTATTCATAGTAATTGCCTGCAAACCAGTTGTAAGATGAGGCTAGAAATTTCTTTTATATGACATTCCATTATTGATGCAGAAAAGCATCTCTTGGCAATGCAATAGGAAGTTTTTTATCAGCTAATCACCAGACTTGGTGTCATTATTGTTCTGTGTTTCCAGATTATTTTAAAAATATAAATAATAGTAATATGACTTATTTTCCTCTAAGGAAGAACTACAACACAGATATTAAAAAATGAAAAGTGTCTATGAGCCTTAAATTAATAACTTCCAATATTTTAGGGCCAACTGAGATTAAATTTCCTTTTTGATTTTGATATAAGTACTTTATTAAATCATCTATTACAGTGATATGCTAAGTAATGTACTAATTTATTTATTATCATTATAAGAGCTATATGTAAACAATGATTATTAAAAATTTAATGAATTAGAGTAAGTTCCTTGTAACCAAGCAAGTCTTGGATTCAGAGTACCATTCCACATTTTGTTTTATGATTTCTGGCATATTACTGTCTGCCTCTGTTTTTCCATCTGAAAATGGAGAAAATGAATGTACCACATGAGGGTGGTTTGAGGTTTATACTGCTTGAAAACATATGAAACACTCAAGGTACATGGAGCATTATTGTCCTAAGTGCACATGTTGGGAAATCAGGCAAACACAAAATGTCTGGAGAAGAGGTTGAGATCCATGTCATCACTGTGCAAATAAGATGCTGCTATTAACATGCTCACGGGAGCTCTTTCTAAAGCACTCACATAAATGTAGACTGCTCATAGCTCTTTATACACCGTCCAAATGACACAATTAGACAATTGGCATTCTGCTCTGTCCATTTGGTAAAGAAAACTTTTAATGTCACATAAAGGCTTTAAAGATATTTTAATGGCAGCTGCAAGGACCCAGATTGGAACCCCAGCACCACATCAACACCTGAATGTTGGAGAAACAAAAACCAGATGAAAATAAATCAAATTGATTCTCTCCCTAAAAAATACAGTAAAATTGTTTAATGAATAAAATCCAATTAATAGATCTATTATTAACTTTTCCATCATTATTAATAATTAGACTGGTTCTTCTTATTATGATGAAATAATATAATAAAAATTTTCTATGTAGGTCTTTGCTTTCCATTTCCTTAGGAAAGTCTATCAGCAACAGTTGTTATTAGAAAAAGATAACAATAAAAATAAAAGATACATTTTTCCAAGTTGTTTTCCCAAAAGACCAGACCAATTTACACTTCTTAAGTGCCTTGGGAGACTCCTGGTCCCACCATACCAGAGTATTCAGAATTTTTTCATATTTGCTAGCTTTATGATACCTTTTGATACGTGGCATTATTTAATTTTGATGTTCTAAAACTTTAATCTGTTTAGTTGCCATTTAATTTTCTTCCTCTTTTAAATGCCTAAATGACTTGGGACATATTTGCTAATGCAAAGTTAATGACTTAATTGATTCGAAGTGATTTTCTCTAATTTATTGTTACACATATCATGTCTCATTTTGTCATTTACCTTGAACATTTGGTTTGAAAATATTAATATGTAATATTTAATATTTTATTTATATCTGCATCCCTTTCCCTCTGGGAATTACACAATGATCATCAGGACCTAAAGACTCAGGTCCCATTCTTTTTGCTTTTTGGTACCAGGGTTTGAACCAAGGGGGGCTTAACCACTGAGCCACATTCACAGTCTTTTTTATTTTTATTTTTTTTAAATTTTAAGACAGGATCTTGCAATTGCTCGGGGCCTCACTAAATTACTGAGCTTGGCTTTCAACTTGTCATCCTCCTGCCTCAGCCTCCAGAGTTGGGTTTACAAGTTTGCACCACCACACCCAGCCTCTTCTCACTCTTAAATATGTTCCTTTTCACCTGTTATTTCATTTATAATTTTAGAACTAGTGTTTTTTCTCACCTGCACTTCATTTCTGAGTAAGTCTAGCTTATTGCTCTTGAACTGTTCACCCGATTTTTCTAAAAATAATTTGAAGAGTAAGCATTTACATCAGTGATTCATTATATGATACTGTACTAGAACAAAGTTTTATATACCCTGAAATTGATTTTTAGCTAATTAATCTTGTAATAAACCTCCTAGTAATTCTTCCAACATGACTATAATATTTTGATTTTTGTTGGTGAATTTTAAAAACTGTAGAATTATTAATATTCTTTCTAAAATTATTTTCTGTTATTGGGTCTCATTCTTTCAAATGACCTCTGTTTGCACCCAAATAAATCCAGTTAACATTTTGTTTGAACTGTGCTAAAATCAAAATTTGATTTAGAAAAAAAATCTTCCTTAAATCCACACTTCCTATGAAACAGCCAGGTATATCTTATCTTTCTCTACAGGCATTTTTCATGTACTAAATATTGTTTTATTCACTTCCTGTGTGGGTGGCATTTTGACAAATGTTTTGACATTATCTTTTTCAACTTGGTAATAATTCCACCAGGTGAATGTGATTATCATAATCGTTATGTGGATGAGAAAATTAGGATTTATATTAACTTTACTCAATATCATATTAGTGACTAACAGAGGCCAGTTCTAATGATAAACCAATTATCTTACCTGTTTACTCTCAATAATTGTAGGTAATAACTTATGATGGATTTTTGATTCTGCAAATGTTTTTCAGCACGAAATAATGCTGATTGCTGATTGCATTCGGAAGTGTATATCAGTTTAACAGTCTGTTCCCATTTGCCTGTTTTGCAAATAATGAACAGTTCCCTAAAAACTCATCATATGCATAATCGTTTTAGTGGCTCCTTGTGTTGATTAACTTTTTTTTCATTTAGAGGAGGACTATTTGTCTTCAACAGGTAGAAAGGGGGAATAAACCTGCCTTTTTAATCCCTATAGATTTCCAAAGCATGCCAGTGTAAATTTGCAGATGACCTGTCACTCTCCACACCCAGGGACATTTTTGAAAGATCAGAGAAAGTTAAACAATTTCCCAGCACAGACTTGGCAAAACTCCACAATGGCTAAGTTACTAGTGGCCTGTGAGGGTGACTATTTTCCTGGATGTTGTTTATTGCTGTACAGGTGATTTCCAGCCATATAATTACTTCCATCAGGGCTTTAATTCTAATTTGGATAAGATTGCTCTTCAAGCCTCCCAGATCTACAAATATACACTTTTTACTAATACAACCTTAAATTCATAGATAATCTGTGACTACCATTCTCCAAAATAAAATTAAGTACATTTCACTATAAAACATTCACAATAACAGAATCAGATTTGTTCTCCTTGTATTACTGTGTTAAACAGCTCTCAGTTTGTAGAATTCAAACCAAAATTTATCTGGCTTAACTTTTACATGCTGAATGTGAATTATCAAACACTTCTATTAATGGATAAAAACAATACCTTGATTCTACCATGCACTGTGCTTTCATGCAGCAGTTTATTTTTCATTCTTAGTATTCAAGTTTTCAGGTTCTCCACTGCCCAAGTAACTACTGATGTCTAGAATTTCACTTTATGTAGCTGAAATCCCAATGAGAAGTGACTTACTCCTGAGTCTTTGTATACATTTCTGAAGTGGTTTCAATTCTTTATGTTCGAATCATGACACTGAGCTGTGTTTTTACTTTTGATCACAAGAAGAAAAATGGTATCTATGGCAACAGAAAAGTGGAAGTGTGGTTTCTGACAGGGTTTTCATGTGACAGATGACAGCCATCTTTGTTAAGTAATGCTATGTTAAGATGCTATCTTTTGTGTCAAATTTACTGTGATATCCAAAATTGGGGAATTATAACTTTAAAGAAAAAGATAGCTCAGCAATTAAAGTGTATAATACAGAGTCTTTAGACTGACTTCCTGTGACTTGCCTTTCAGTTCGGTGCTTGATTTAGAAAGCAGCGTCGACTGGTGTCCCCAAATCATGATTAGTTAATTAGAAGATGTCATCATTCAGCCTGGACCAAACACATTTTCCATGAAAGTGACTAAAATTGCAATATGTGGTACTTTTGACTTCTTTCTTATGCAATTTATTATAAAGATGGAAATTTCAAGTTATTCAAAAGTTATGGTTAGTAAAATTTAGTTAATGGTATCATTGTCAAATTTTTTCTTTCCCTTTTAAAAATACAATGATGACTATCTTTAACACTTACACACACACACACACACACACACATTCACACCACACACACAAAATCATACTTTTAAAGAATATCTGATTAAGGTGTTTTAAAATTTGTGATAAAATTCACTAAACATAAAGTTTTGCCAATTTTGAATGCATTGTTTGGTGACAGCAAGTACATTTAGATTGCTGTGTTACCATTACTATCATCCATCTTTTTGTCTTGCAAAAATTAAACTCTATACCAGCAGAATAATTCCTTCTTCTCTCTTTTCCCCAGCCTTTAGCAACCGCTATTCAATTTTTTGTCTCTGTGCCTGACTACTGCAGGCATCTCTTAGAAGATGCCTACATAGTATTTGCTCTTTGGTGATAGGCTGATTTCAGTTAGCATCATGTCCTCAAGACTCTCCCATGCTATGGCCTGGATCAAAATGTCTTTTTGTTCTAAGGCTGAATTATCCTTCATCATATGCATATACCACACTTTATTCATCTGTTGTCACTTGCGATAATTCTTCTATGAATACGGGTGTACAACTAACTTCCTGCTTGTAATTCTTTTGTGCGTATATCCAAAAGTGAAATACTGGATCCTACAGTAATTCTATTTAATAGTTTGAAAAGCCACCTACCATGCAGTTTTCCACAGAAACTGCAACATTTTACATTCTTACCAACAGTGCATAAAAGCTAGAATTTCTTCAAATCCTTGCCAACTCTTGTTATTTTCTGTATATACCATATTGTAAAAAGTATTTCAGTATCTGAAGGTAATGTAATGATTGAACATATTGCCATTAATAAATAGTGTGTATTGAAGAACTTAAGTCCAAAGCTAGATTTATATGATACTGAATAACTAGCATTTACCTACTTTGAACTTCTGGTTTGCTATGTGTAAATAAGGAGAATAGTGTATACTATTTGGATATATTTTTGAGAGATGCACTAAAATAATACTTTGACCATTATTTATTTAACTTTCAATGTAGATCAGCTACAAATGTCATTAATTCCACAGTGACTAAACCAGGTCGTATCATAACTAATTTCAAGATGAATTTTAGAGAGTTTAAGTAGCAATTACCAACAACCTGTAAGTGGTGAAGAGAGGGTTAAAAAACTTGTGAATGCCCATGTCTTTGGTCCACTACGCTACCAATTCTGTAAGTGAGAGCACACAAGAATATTCCTGGGTGCAGATTCCAGTTCCACATAAAAGACAACCAAAAGGAAAATTTGCATTGCCATTTACTCATCCAAGTCCTTTTCATTCCCAGAATCCAAGCATCCCCATGACTGTGCCATGAAGACGTGGTGGTCATATTTTCATTTATGAATTTCTGTTCATTTTCAATATAATTTCCAACACACAAATTAACTCAGCAAATATTCATTTTTAACCTTTGTGTTTTTCATGCCTTTTATTATATTAGATTCTTACAGTCAGGGATTAATCAATATACTTCATTCTTCCTGATTTCTTTTGTAAATGACATTTTTATTTATCAGTCCATATTCATATTTAATAGTTACTTCTAATAATATTTGGTACTAATGAATTCCTGCTGTTTTTATAAAGTTTGCAAATTTCTCAAAAGACCACATATTAGATAAAACATTTATTTAGAAAGAGTAATTTTACCGATTTTCCTATGTTTTTTCCTAAATTGACATTTGGTAAGACAAATCTTACCTGACATAAAGAATTTTTATACCTACATGGTCCAGGTTAATTAAATTAGTGATCTGAATAGCTATGAGATACAAATTTTGCTTTCATACTTCAGTGTTATCCCCTATATTAAAACTGTGTCTATGTTACAATTTTGGAGAATTTCTTTTTGTTTAGATGCATCTGTTGATCAACACTGTTTCCTGGGGTTTGCATTGTAGTGTATTGTAATAATCAATCTGAATTGTCAATTTGATTAGATTAAGATACACCTACGATTAGGGGTCTTCTGAGTGTGCCAAAGGTGGTGTTTCTAGGAATGATTGGCTTGTGGGATAGCAAACTGAATTTGAGAACCACCCTAAGTATGGGCACTAAAGTCCAATAGGTTGGAGGCTTGGATGGAATAAAAACTGGAAGAATAGGGAAGTGACAGCAGATACAAGTATAATTCTTTTTGAGTGGGCTCTTGATTGCTTCTGTGATCTTTTGAGAACATCAGACTCCTGCTCCTTCACTCTTCCAAAGTGTGCTCTGCACAGTGATTCTCTAGGGGGTTTCCACATCTTGGGTCTTGGACAGGGGTAGCTTCCTTAATCCCTTTTGTTGTGAGGCTTTGGCATCTTGGACTAGGCAGCTGCTGGTTCCTCCAGCTCTCCAGCCTGCAGGAAGCCATTGTGGGACCCTCCAGCCTCTGGTAGTGTAAGTCAATCTCATGGATCCCATCCCCTGTTGATGCTGTTCTGCTGGAGAACACTGACTAACACAGATATATATGTCATCATATATATGATACATAAATTATGTGGTTCAGACCTGCACCACTGTGACACTTGATGGGCTTTGTAGATAGATGAACTGCATTGGAATATCAATGATTATTTCCATAGATTTTTGAGAACTAAGTGTTGCACCTACAAAATATTCAGGACAACCTCTACCATACATTGGACTCAAAATAAATGTTAGTAATTATTAGTTTTCACAATTGTTTTGAAATGACGTTTTTTCTCTAAATCTAGACATCTGCTACTGTTGTTTTGATTGAATTAGCATCCTTTGAGCTCTGATTTTTTTAAATGAAGCATTACAACTTTACTGAAAGGATTAATATCTATAGGGTATTACCACATTGCTGCTACCACTGTTTCTACGACTTAACATTTTCCGTGTTGAGGGCAACTAATTGCCTATAGAAAGGTAGAGACAGTGTTTGGGAGAGAAACCAATATAAGGCTAGTGTGGTACACTGTGAGGAGGGAAGGGGCCTATGGCAACTGAGAACCCAACCACTTTTGTCCACTGTGGGATAAAATAGTGCTAATATCAGGAATGGCATAGGAAACATACCAGGAGGTGGGTGACTCAAAATGTGAGAAGCAGAAGTTTCATCCTAGTGAAATAAAGATTGTCTTTGAATTTTCTGCAGATATAAACATGTACCTTTATTACTTACGAATTTTAAGATTTTTAAATGGCATAAGTGAAATTTGGGTGAAGTACATATAGAAGATACTTTTTTATAAAATATTATAAAGATAGAAACTATGGATGAGGAAACTATACCAATTTCTCAAATATTATTTACTAATGAGAGTCTGTACTTTATAAGTAATATGATATTTTTATAATATATAAAGAAACTAACTAAATGGCTAAGTGTTAAGAAAATGAACAATTCAATCTAAGCTCTACTCACAAAATAGATAACATGTCACTGAAAACTAGCAGAAGTTGTTTTCAGCATCATAACATCTTGCATTATATTTAAGTGGCACAAGAAATTTCTAACTGCATTTTTGCCTGCTTAATCATCATTTTGTTGGGAAGAATGAAGAAAACAAAATGAGTTTTTAATTTTTTTAAATTTTTATTCAATAAACATGATCTTACAATTAGGAGGGATTCATCATCAGACAATAAAGAACAAAAGTGTAATAACAGAACAAGCCAAGGCTGGTGCCAGTCCATGATTTACCCACCTTGGGTTTCCCGTGGTTCCATGTTTCCTCCTACTTAAGCCCCAAGTTAGTTGGACTTCTGGAAGTCAAAGTTCTCCTCTGATTAGATTCTCCTATACTACCTCCCTCTGATCTCCTTGATGTCCTTCCTATTCCCTTCCCCCTCCCTACCCGCCTCACTACATCCCCCAGGAACCTAGGCAAGGTTCCCCATGATTGTGTAAAAAATTCATACATGTTGAAGTAATTGTTAGTTTTAGCCATCTATCATACTGTTTCTGCTTGTATTCTAGCTTCCTCAATTGAGAGAAAACATTAGGCCATTGAGTCTCTGAGTTTGGGATATTTCACTTAGGAAAAATTTTTCCATCTCTATCCATTTGGCTGAAAATGCCATAATATCACTTTCTCTAATAGCCGAGTAGTATTCCATCATATATATGTATCAAAGTCAAAATGAGGTTTTTAAAGGTAAATTCTAAAATGCAAAAGTTTCAATGGATTAGAGAAGAGCACTTGTATATTGTAACTTCAGCAGTTACTTGGGATCAAACATGAAATCCAAAAGGCAGCTGCACAACACAGAACAGTTTTGTTCTCCACAATTACCTTGATTGTAGATAATCTGATTTGGACTGCTCTACATATCTGTGTGTATGTGTGTGTGTGTGCATGTGTGTGTGCAGATCTAATCTTATATAAGAGTTGATGCCTTTGGTGACTGAATTAGGTCAAAATACAAAAGACAAAATAGCTAATAAATAAGAAACATTATCAAGATTTTAAATCCACAATTGTACTCTATTTCCCCAAACCCAGAGCTTTGATGAAAATTGTTTATTGCATGGCTAAGTTCTTATCTGGAAGGCATCTTCTGGCTTTGAAGATTTTACCATAGTCTTAGAAATAAAAATTTGAGCAAATTGCAGTGCTTTTCTGTAATTTTGTAAAACAGGGTGTTTCAAGATAAATTATACCAGTGGACTGTATCTGTCTTGTACCACAAAACACATGTAAAATACCTGTAATTTAGTCATTTCAAGGCATGCATGAAAAAGGTAATAAACACAAACACAGACATCCTAGTTTGCAGACATGCAGACTTCACAAGTTACAAAGATTTCAGGCTTACTAAATATCAAAGATGAAACCTGTACTGCACACCAAACTACAGAAAATTGCCTTCAAATTTTAGGCACAATTTCTTTCAAATGGGGTAAAGTTGTACCCTGAAGAATTGAAGCAAACAGAGCTACATCTATATTTATTCCTTTATATTTACAATACAAATCGTACACGCATGTACATGGAAGCAACGTATGCCCAAAGTGTTCTTCTTTACTGTTTCATTTTTCTGGTTTTAATATGAAAGTCAAATATCTTTGTTTCAAAGCTTATTTTGGCCTTCAGAATTTTCCTAAGTCCAAGATTTTCCTCATGAGTTCTAGGGGTGCTTGAAAATGTTCAATTGAAATAATATTTTGTGCATTACACTAAATTATAACATAAGGTTGTCTTGTTCTTTGTACTAAAGCCTGTCAAAAATGTTATTTTCATTAGTTGGACAAATAATATTTTTTTCCTCTCTTTCAGCTGACTAATAGTAAGTTTGGTCTCATTTTTTTTCTAAGAAATATGAACACCTCAAGCTGAAAGTACTTGAAAAAAATAGGCAAATAACAATAAAACTGTGACTGTAATATTTAGGTTTCACTTATTATTTTTCATTATATGCTATTAGGTTAAAGGAGATGAGGATATTGAGATTCCATTTGTTCTTTTTTAAAACCCTGATAGACAAATCCTCCTGTGCTCACTTACCTACCTCAAATTGTGAACCAGAAGGTTAATATTGTAAATACTATTATTTTTCTCACTGTTTCAGCAACAGATACATCTAAATAGGTGACAAAGTTCACATCTCTAATATGACCTTAGTTTTAATATGACCAACTTAGTGTGAATAGAAAACCAAACTTGAGGGGCTGGAGCCGTAGCTCAGCAGTCATGGTGTTTGCCTGGCATGTGTGAGGACCTGGGTTCAAACCCCAGCACCACACACACAGCAAAGTGTCAGAGCAAAGAAATCAGAAAAAATAAATAAAATTCATTCTCTGTTTCTCTCTCTCTCTCTCAATGTCTCTCTTTCTCAAAAAAAAAAAAAAAAAAAAAAAAAAAAAAAGAAAAGAAAAGAAAAAGAAAAAAGAAAACTGAACTTGATTTCAAGAAATTAAAACTTTTGTCTTTTATTTATACAAAAGACTAAATTAACCCAATTGTCCTCTATAAATATGGCATGAATATATTAAGTACCAATGTGTTAATAGGACTTGTTTTACCCCTGTCAATTTAGGGAAAGATATACTTAACAAAATTCACCTTGGGCAAGAAGTAAAGCATTCAGAGTAGTAATGGGGCTGGAGCGGTGACTCAGAGGTTACTGAGCTTGCCTGGCATGCGCGAGTACACAGGTTCAAACCCCAGCACCACATACACAACTAAGTGTCAGAGCAATGAAAACCATGTGAAAAACTTAAAAAAAAAAAAACATTCTTTCTCTCTTCTCTCTTGTCCCCCCACTGTCTTTCTCCCTTAAAAAAATTAAATAAAAGAGTAGTAATGTATGTACAGAAATAAAAGAGCTCAAGCTTCTGAAGTGAAAATGGTGGGTGAGGGTATAATTGGGGAACTCCTGGTTAGGTCTGTTTTATGGTGTCCTAACTGACATTTTGAATTTCTCTTTGATTACTTATGTTAAATGCTGTACCTTTCCTCGTGTTTATTGTGTGATTCTTATGATAGCCACAAGAAAGTTTCCCCTAATATATTTATGTTTCCACAAGGTCAGTGTCACAGGCTTGTGACGTGCAATGCTGAACAAAGCCCATCATTCGGGAGGACCTTGTGCTTGGTTTAATGATGTCGTTATGGAATTTTAAGCTAATGTTTTACAAGTGGAATATAATGGGACAAAGAACGGTGCAGCTAGGCAGCGACGCATGGCCTGTGCTGTTCCTGCCATGTCAATTTTACAAAGCATTTGTTTCCAACATGCAATTCCAGGGACCCCATACCTGAGAGCTCAGTGAGGCTCAGGGTTCAAAGTAAGCCATTGAATAGGTGGGGGCACTAGAAAAATACCATCTTTTCTTCAGTTGAGTCAGAAATTCCTTTGAATGCAAAAGATTGGAAACAACTTCTGAGACACCTACATAACCAAGGAGCCTGTCAAACCCTTTTCCACGTGTTACAGCCCTATACCATCCCTACTGAAGCTGAAAGTGATGATGGAAGGAAAGAGAAGGATGGAGTGACACTGGTGCTTTTGCCTTTTAGTTCTTTCCTACCCTTTGATAGAATGCAGGGGCATCAAGTGGGTATCAAGATAATTCCGTACGACTTTTTCACTGTTCTTGTAAGAATGAAATTGATATTCAAGCACAAGCTAAGGAGCACAAATTGTGGGATTTCAGTGATTCTGCACATGAGTTAAAATTACTTATCTTTGCAAGTGAAACTGGCATTGCTCAGTTTAAAGACCAATGGAAAAATCTACACTAGTAATATCTTTTTAAGAGAGAGGGACAATGAGAGAGAGAGAGAGAGAGAGAAAGAGAGAAACTTTTTTTTTAATTTAGTTTTTCACATGGCTTTCTTTGCTCCGAGACTTCATTGTGTACTGCTGGGGTTTGAACTCCAATACTGGCACATGCTGGGCAAGCACGGTAACCGCTGAGCCACTGCTCCAGCCCCCTAATAATTTTAGCTTTTAATTTTTCTTTTCTTATAATAACATTAGTAAAATACACTATGGCAAGTTAAAAGAGTCTATAAAAGAAAAAAAGATTTAATATTTAATAGCAGTTGTTCAAGTGCTTTGAATTTTAGTTTCTCATTAGATCTTGAATTTTAGTTTCTCATTCACAAATTATGTAACTGGCCCTGTATTCCCAAATAGTAGCAAATAGGAAATAGGAACTTACAGTGCATCCACAGTAGTGCCAAGCATCTGGAGGTGGGTCATTTTGAAAACCTTTCACTTTATCCTCACAATAATCTTATTATTTAAGTGATAATATGATTTTTTACCAAATGAAGAAAAGAAGGCCTGAGGTTAAGAAGTAGGTACATGATAAAGAGGAATTTAATTAAATCATACTCCAGTTCTCAGAGTCTTTCTACTATGTGCAATAACTACATAATTGACCACCAAAGTTGGGATACTTCTGATAACAAAATGAGATGAGATTGATAAATATTCCAGGACTATTGGCATAAACATGGAACATTCATGAGTTATAAAACACATTTTCACCTGTAGACAGCTATTGGTTTATCTTTTTGATTCCCACTATAAGTGTAGGGGGAAAAATCTTGTTCAGTACTTGACAGATGCTCCCTAAATTATTTTTGCTTAATAAATAAATTTTGCTTAGAGTATCCTAAAAATCATGTGATTAAAATTTTCCAGATATATAGTAATAATCAAATAAGTGTGTAAGGTGAAAAAATAAATAAAATTTTAAGCTACTTTATTTTATTTCATCTAGTTTTGTACCTGAAGACCTTCAGAATAATATTTAAAACTTAATGCAATATTGAGTTACAAAACAAAAGGAAAAATTAATACCATTTCTTGTCTTCAGGTGTTCAAAATTTTCAGAGAATAGCATCATTACTTAGAAAGGCTGTCATAGGATTTTCTTTTCTTTAGAGGATTCAAATTTTATTTGATGCTCTGCCAATACATTATAAAGTCAAGTGAAGATTTGCTAGTTGCTTGGAAAAGTTAATCCACCACCCAATCCACACTGGACTGCAAAAGGAGTTTTGAGTTTTTCATTGATGGTTCAATCACCTGCATGCCTGTCCCCACTATAAGTTTAGTTTTAATTTGAGTTTTTACTACTTTCAGAGAGAAAGTATTGTGTCTAATTTATCATTATTGCATACAGCAATCAGTACTGTACTCAGGATACAATTTGTGACTAGTCAATATTTAATAAGTCAAACAAAATCAGGACATTTAGGTAAGTTATTAATACAAGAGTTTTGTGTAAGAACCTGTTTATAAGCAAAAGGTCATAGTTTTGAAGAAGAAATGAGATAAATTTTTTGATAATAAAAGATAGTATTCTGATACTCCATAGGAGGGAGAGAGAAGCTATATGTTCTTCTAGATTGATCTGATAATATAATTGAAGTTTGGCATATTTTAAAGAAATTAGGATGCTTGGGAAAGTTTCTGGAGATGCACGGCATTTAAAGCAGAATTCTCTCTTCCCATCCTGTTTCTATCTTTTGCCCCAAAGTTATTGAATGAGAAAACTTCACGTCCTTCACTCTGCTGATTACCATTTCTGGGAACATTGCCTTTGAATGCAGGACATGCAGAAATGACATCTCACTGCTGGATGTGCTGATTCACTGGCACTAATTTGTCATTTCCAGATGCGTTCACTCTCACAGATATTTCAGCATGGCAGATTCATGGGTCGGAGGGTAAAAGCAGGTTATATACGGGTAGAAGCAGATAATGGGCATTTTATTACCCAGACATCTCTCATTTTAAAGCTGCTATTCTCAAGGATTAGACAGATGACCTCCAGTCATGATTTTGATTCCATAAATTGAAATTCATTGCTCACATATGATTATGCATGAAGTTAATGTTATGTGATTTTCCAACTGAGATAATTTTTGAACCTTTCCACTGCCTCACTTCTCTTAAGCTCACCTTCTTCAAATTCCCATAGGAATTTGCTAAATTCTATGTGTTCTGAGTAATAATTGATGAGTACATTTAAGAAAATAGTTCATATGTATTTGTTATTTTAGCATCACAATGCTCAATCTATAATTCCATTTTTACAATTAGCCACTCTTTAATGTATTGAGGGCTATATAGCCACTGCCTTTCAATTAAGATAATTAAATGCAGTAACAAAATTACAGGAGTTATTTTAATAGACAATCCTCATTTAGTGCTGACTTTATATTCTGTTTTGTTGAAATATTCAATCAAACCTATAAATGCATGTGGGAAATTCACAATGTTTAGGGTAAATTAAAAGAATTACACAATAGTTAAAATAAAAAATAAGTTTTCATTAAACCCAAACATACTTATTCAAAAATTATGTACAATTTTTTTTCAGGGTAAAGGATTGAACTCGGGGCCTTGCACGTGCTAGGCAAGCGCTCTGTCGCTGAGCTAAATCCCCAGCCCCTATGAAGTACAAATTTTGAATGATTGACTACTCCTAGCTTTTGTAATCAAGAAAAGTCACAAGCAATTGCTTATCAGATAGCTCTTCTACACTTTGCTGGGTACATCGAGAGAATTCAAGATGTGCATGACACGGACTTGTCCTTTAAGATGTTCAGAGAAGAGACTGGGTCTGTGATTTTGGAGTTCCAACAGATCTCTGCCCAGATCAATGTAGTGGAGCTTCTCCTTTGTGTATTCTTCTAAGAACTGTACAGTTTCATGTCTTATGTTTAAATAATTTGCCCATTTTGAGTTCATTTTTATGTATATATACAGTAAGAGTCCAGAATCATTCTTCTGCATTGTAATATCTAGTTTCCCAACACCATTTGTTAAAGAGTCTTTCCTTTACCCATTCTGTTCTCAGCACTTTTGTTGAAAACTTATTGGCTGTAATATTTCACTTCTGAGTTTATATTCCAAAAAATGGAAATAGTTTTGTCAAGGAGATAACAGCAATGCTGTGATCATTTCAGCATTATAATCAAGATATAGAAGTATCCTAAATGTCCAAGGATAGAAAAACTGATAAATATGATATATACATACATACCTACATACATACATCCCCACAGTGGAAGAGTATATAGGCTTAAAAAGAAGGAAATTATGTCATTCAGGGAAGCAGTAGTGAACTGGGAAACATTATGCAAAATGAAGTAAAACAGATACTGAAAGACATATACTGTTGTTTTCACAGGTGGAATTTGAAAAGTCAAACCCATAGAAACAGAAAGAAGAAAGGTTTGCCAGAAGCTGAGAAGGAGATAGAACTTAGATTAGTTCTGAGCTTCTCTTCACTTCGGCTTTGAATTAAAACACTTATTCTTGTCCATTCCTAACTTGATTTTTGATATCTGATATAAAAAGAATATGTTTTGTCTGCTTTCATTCTGGTTGACGATTTGAGTCTATCATTCTGAAGTCTCTTTGAGAATCTCCATGAAGGCATCTTTATTTTCTTCCATTCTAATTATATTTATAGTACTTGAAATACAGGTGTCCCGTCTACTACTGGTCAAGTCTAAGCTACACAAAAAATGACTGGTTACCCAACCCTCCTACCTGACAGATCCTGTGGAGTTTTGTGTGTTATTTTTTATTTAAATAACAAACGAAACAAAACAATAACAGCAAAATCAGAAATCAACAGTGCTCCACCACTGTCGCAGATCTGACACAAAATCCTTGAAGCATGGAGCCCTTAGAATATTTTTCACTGTGAAAAATAATTGTGAACATTATTTGAAAGCTTCTGCTACTCTTCCTTCTCATCACTGTGCAGAGGAGTCAAGAGGTCCACCAAAGAAACAGAAGTTCTTGGTGATTGGAAGACACAGCACATATTCTCATGTTGGAAGTATGAAGTTTCACTTTTTTCGCTAAATGTTCTGAACTCTGAGACCTGTTTCTTTAAGCATTTAATAGCATTTTGTCCCTGATATATTCGTCCCCTTTTGTTCATGGAACAGGGTTCTTCATGAACTTATGGGTTCATCTCTGTCCGAACAAGGTGTCTGTATCTGTGATTGTCAAGGCTGCTAAATCTCTTGCTTCCCCGTGACAATTTATTTTCCAGTAAAATGCATTGAATATAATGAGTATGACTGCTATCCACTTGTGTTAATTAAGGCAAAGCTAAAATTCAATTGAAAATTGAAAATTATATAGGAGAGTCTCAGAAACCTTCCCAATTATGTGAGATCATAAAACTCTACTTAAATTTCATGTTTGAAGGATGCATTCTATTCTGAATAGAACATTTTAAAAAAAATTATGATCGTAAGCACAAAAAGTCTCCGTTCTTTACCTTTGAATTTGAGAGGCTAGCCTAACTATAATGCTTATGCTTTCTCAATGGCAACCCTATCACTCTGTAAATATAGCTTCCATTTGTTCATAAAAAAAAAAATGTTCTCTTATCTAGCTGTCATGACAAAAAAAAAGTCCAGAGAACCTGTCCAGGCTCTGCTACTGCGGGTTCAGCTACGGCTACGTTGGCGCACTGGGCCCACCGTACCCCAGGCAAGGATGGAAGTGAATCTCCCCATTGTGTCTTTGGCAGTCTGTCTCTTTCCTGGCCCTTACACCATAAAGAGCAGGGTCTTTTGTTTGTTGGTGGTGCATCCAGATTACAAGCCTCTCTGGTACCCAGTTGGGTGCAAATGGGAGATAACAGGAAAACCCAGAGAACTCAAGCTGTGAGTCTAACTTTCTTCTTTTTATGTTTCAGTGTTCTAAGGCCATTTATTATTGTTCATTGAATTAGTTGTAGAACACTTAGTTGCATTTAGAGAGGATGTGCTAGCTAGGAAAAGGGATTCTTTGCCATCTTGTAAAAACCAACAGTTTAAATAATGTTCAGCTTATAACTATGTGACAATCGATTTCCAGGACTCTGGTACTTTTCAACATGGACATTGCTAATATTTTAATAATTACTTATTTTTAAACTTTTGTTCACTTAAATATTAAAAATATTTAACTGCTGAATATTGTGCTAGTATAATTTTTTTCTATTATAATTGTCCATATTTATGACACATTTGTGAGATAAATATTTCATAATTCATCTAAACAAATGTTGTGGAAATTATTCATCTCAGAAATGAATGTCTAAATGTTTTCTTAACTAAGACCTATTTTGTATGAGACATTCAACCAAGTGTTTGACTCGGAGGAGTAAATATACAGGAAACGATCATTTGCTTTTGTTTATTAATAAGCTGCCTTTTGGCATGCTAATAGTGATAATACTTTTCTTTGATTCTAAAAATGAATCACTTAACTTCCTATATAAAATATTTCTCTGACTCAGAGCTGAACTACATAGTAGAAATATTTGCTTTGTAAATTTGACCAAGTATGAGGACAAATTTTACTGACAGCACAGATGGCTTCACTATGATTGAAGCAAATATGATTTGCCTTTGAGATTTGCCAAAGCTTTAAAGTCAACTTCTAAACAATGGAGTTTTCCAACTTTAAAATACATAAAGATATAAGTGTCAAGTGTAAGTAAACCACAGTTGACAGAAAAACTGGTATGGGTAGTGTGGCAAAGGTTCTGATAATCTGAGCATGAAGAATTACTTCTTAATCATGTTAAGTGTAGCAAGTAGGGTAGTCTCCGTTTGTCAAAAGCCCATAATGGAATAAATTAGATATGATAATGCACTCTACAGAGAATGCCGACATTGTCACCAGAGTCCCTTTCCAATGGGTAGAAAATATTGTACAGAAATTCATTGTTTTTGGATATCCATAGGTTTGTGATTGTATCTGCTTAGTTGAGTATTAAGCATATTAAAATCCTTTAAAAGCAATATTAGATTTTGAGTTTTTGGATTATTATTGGTCTTTTCCTTCATAGCTTATTCAGACCCTGGGTTGTTCAGAATATATTTGTGGTAGTCTGCATACACAACCTACCAAAGATGCCCATGATTTAATCGCTGAATCTGTGAATATGTTGCTTTACCTAGCAAATGAGATTTACAAATTCAGCTATTGAGGAGCTTGAGATGGGGAAGGTTGTTCTGGCTTATCTAGGTAGAACAAATAATTACAAGGTCCTTTTATCAGAAGGAAGTAAGCGGGTCAGAAATTGAAAATGAGAGATTGAAAGATGCTACACTGCTAGTTTTGAAAATGAAAGGTGGGGCCGTGAGCCAATTAATGCAGGCTGCCTTTAGAAGCTTGGGATGGTAAGAAAACAGACTCCCCCATCTCCAGAGGCAACGCTGCTCTCCTACCTCCAGAATGTAAGACAACTTTGTCCTATTTTAAGAAGCTAAAGTTTCGATTATTCTGTTACAACGCTAAAGCAGCACGTAACACAGAGTTTACCACCAAAGGAGGTCTGCCTCAGTCATTGTGATATCATAAACTAACATGCATTCATTTTATATTTGTGTACATTTATACATACACATTTTGTATGCTTTCACATATGTGAGTTTTCTATAGCCTTCAATATTTTTTCTTGAAAATTTTTTTCCTAAAGAGGAAAATGGTGTTATCTTAGCACATGCTAAAAGAGCATTTCAGGAATATGGAGATATGCAGTTGTGGAAATATGAAATATGAGAAATCATATGTGTTTGGGTACTTCTCAGCATCACTATGGGAAAAGGGAAACTTAATGGTATTTAAATTCCATTATTTATTTTTGGAAAGGACAAACATATTGTGAAAAGACACATTAAAAAAATCTCAGTAAAGGACATGAAACATTTCTTTGACTGCAATTCTTAGGTAATACCTTAGTACTACGCTTTTATATGTATCAGGTGTCCAGTTCAAGAATGTTCATAGTGGCACTGTTACTAATATGACAGTCTGGACAGTACTCAAATGGCCATCACCAGAAAAGTAGATCTACAATTCTAGGATGGATTACTGTGCAGCAGTAAAAATGAATTCACTTTGACTAAGCACAACAACCTGGATTAATTCAAACATGGTGACAAGTGAAAGGGTACATCTGGGGGCATCTTCGGATTCCATTTATACAGCAGTCAATGCACACATAAATAATCCCACTTGGAATGCCAACACATAGTGACAGATCTTCAGAAAAATCAAAAGATGCTAAATGAAAGATCTGTACAGGGTTTAATTTAGAGAAGAAAGAAGAAATCTGAGGTGCTATCAGGAAGTGTTATACAAGGGATTTCACATGGAAAGTTAATTTTATTCATTAAGTTGGGGAATTTCAATGTATTTTTAGTCTTTATAATTTACATGTATTTTACAAGTAATTTTTATCCAGTCATCATTTAGTAAAACACTCAAATGAAGCCCTTTATTAAAACTATACATTCTGCAGGCATGGCCCAGTTTTGGGAGAAATGCGGTAATCCTCTAGATGATTTATTTGACTAAGTTTGCTATTGTTTTCTTTTATCAGAGAAAATAATTTTTCTGACTACTTTTTTTTTTAATATTATGACAGAACCTCTGGGTTTTGAGTTCTGTCATGTTGTGGTACAAGAATGAAAATAATCAAGTATCTATCATTCAAACTCTCAATTTTCCTAAAGATAGTTCTTACCCTTCCTGGACTTCCAGATGAGCATCCCTTTCTCCACAACACTTCTCTAAACTTCCCTTCCTACATTAGTAGACCTCACTCCTACTCCAACTGTACCCAAATATTCTGATGAAAGCAACAAACCTAAAATTTTTTAAAAAAATTGGCTGCCATCCATATGCTTATGCTGGTGTTGAGGTCTCCCACTGTTTTGTAATTGGTTGTTGGAATCCACAATCCACAAGGTAATGACTAACTATATCATACTCTCCCTTTAGAAGTTTACCAAATTGTGTTTTGGGTGATAGCAATTTGGATGGACTGAGTTAAGCATAATATCTGACAACATGAATCAAATCTAAATTCTCTGTCTTTTGCTTCTCTCATGTTTTTTTTTCTCTGATCTCAGTTTCCATTCAGACTCTGACTTACACTGCTTGACATTATGTGTTTATCAAATACAGCTTATTGATTTTCATCCATGACTGAATCTGACTACTTTGGACAGGTAAATCTGTCTCTTCAGTTGAGATTTCATCCATACAAATAAATGAGAAAGAGAAATGTTTATCACTTTTATTGAGTTGCCCTGTGCACAGAAGTGAGACTTGGCTGCCAGCTCAACTGGAGATCACTGCACAGAGTCGACAGAATTTTCTTCCCTCCTCTCATTTAACATATAGCATCCACAGTGTGCATAAAAGGGGCATTCTCATGTACCAAGGGAAACTAGAGATACTATAGTCGTTCACAGGTTTAGCATCATTGTTATAATTGAACAGTTAAGGCAAAGAAAGTTATTAGAAGACAAAATACCCTGAAACGTAAAATAAACAAGTTAATTAAGCATAACTAAAAATAGATAACTGCTTACTTTTATTTTAGAACAACGAAACCACAGACAAGCTGTGCATTTCCTCCAGTGACATCAAACTCCAGCAAAACTACTCCGTCCCACCTGAGGATCACCACTTGAATACCCGGTACAAAACCTGCCCCATGCATTGCAAGGTTGCCCACTAGCTTCTTGCTGAGCAGCCTCTACTGCCTTTATCCAGTCCCTCTCAGCATTGAAGAACAAACTGCGAGAAGTCGGTCAATATTTTGTCATTTCCATATTACTACATTTGCCCACACAGATAGAGATTTCTACATTTCTCCTACACAGATAGAGATAAAAGCTCTTCAACAAGCAAAAAAAGGCGTTTTTTTTTCCTTTGCCACAAAATATTGATGAAGGGCTTTATTGAGGGGAAGATCTCATTAATTATTTGATTTCAGAAAAAAAGAAGACTGAGAGAAGAGAGTGCCTGTCTAATACCATGATGTACCATCTTAAGACTTAAGATCTTTCTAATGTATTCATCAGAAAGAGGAAAGGGGGAGCTGAATGGGTCCATTAATTTAATTGAAGCAAGCTCAGACAAGAGGTAAAACATCCCAGTCTGCTTCTTTTCATGCAGCACAAGTGCTGTGGTAAACAGGCAGAGATCCAAACACACCAAAAAGAAACACAGGTCCATGGACACTCTAGAGACTTCAAGGCCATGGGACTCAGCAGATGCGGAGGTGAATTAACCCTGGAGAGGCCCCCGTCTTCCTGCACCTCCAAACCCCTGTGCTGCATCGGGGCTCTGGGAAAGTGAACAGCTCTGAAGTTACATGTAAGTAACACAGACTTCCTAAGGGAAAGGTGTGGTTATTCTTTCGCCTGTCCCCCAAAAAAAATTTTCTGAAAAACACACTCCACCTCCTGCTCTTGAAAGGCAGAGATGGAAGAGAGAAATGGACCTCCCCTGAGCTTGAAAGCAACTGTATAATGCTGTTCTTTCAGCTATCTGATTTTGAAATGTAGCAGCCAGGAAGTTTCAGTCCTGAAGTGGTTAGGATCTCTGCGCTCAACCTTTGTCTTTCAGCACCATCTTACACAGCACATTTATTTAGTCCCGGCTGTGCACATCAACACAAATCAGCCAACTGAGTCTCCCAACTCGGCACGAAGTCTGTCCATCGCAACTCACATCATCCAAACAAGCAAGCAATTACTGTATTCAATCAGAATTAGTTCAGATACCTATAAAGTCTTTAAATATCCTCATTTAGAGGTAAAACCATCATGTATACATTATTGAACATAAAACTAAACATACAGATTTTCAGAAAAATATAAAAAATTAGTATTTAAAAGCTGCCTAATTATTTCCCAAGTATGAAAATATGTGAAAAATTTTAGGTGAAAATTTTAGGTGATTTTTTAGTCAAATCATATTCTGTCCAGTATTACAATTTTAATGGCAAACATAAACTTGGTATGAAAATTCTTCTAGCTCTTGAAATGTAAATTTAAAACTATTTACAAAGTTCAGGTGTTTCTATAATGACAACTGAGTTGCATTTTCAGGCATATTAATCAAGACAAAAGTTTTAGTGTCAATGTCTGTATCTCACTCTAAACACTAGCTGTACTTAAAAATTCATTTTTAGGAACCAAGGTAACACTTTAGTGATTGAAGTAATTCATTTTTTCATAGTATTCCATTTGTAGCACCTAGCTGGCATTTCAGTTTTAATTTTCAAATGAAAACTGTATTTCCTCCCCTACATATGTTTACTTTTTCTTCTTGTTTTGAAAACTATTTCATTAGTAGCTATTTTTTTTCCAAATAAAATTTTATGGGGGTTGCCACTACATAGAATAATTGAGATCAGTATTGCTATGTAAACTCATTTTATAACTTCAATAATATCACTCATGATTTATAACTTTTTTATATTCGAATATATGTTGCTTTTCAAATTATCAAAATAAATTGGGTGAAAAAAGCCCTTTTTTTAGGTGCTCTGAAGTAGCAAAGTAGAACTGTGTCCCAGAGAAGCAAGAGAAAGATAACACATGAGCAATATCTACTCAGAATGAGGGGTCCTCGTCTCCCAGCTGATGCCGTAGGAATCAGAAGCTTCCGTAGCACAGTCTCAATCACTGAATGAGTCTTTACAGACTTTCTGTAAGCTCTGAATTTATTCAGGTTAGTGGCTCCACCTCAGCGCAAGATTGTTTACTCTGCTCTATCATACCTAGAGCCACTGAAAATTAAAAAGTGGAGAATTTAGATTTACATAGTCCTCAAGTAGCATAAATTTTTTGACTTGTGAGATGCAGCGATTAAATATAATTTCATAAGATGGAATAATTAATGTAGAGCTTAATTCTGAATTGGTAATTCAGAAACCTTTGTTACATGAGGAACAGTAAACATTTCCTTTAGTCATGATTATTTAAATGGATATTATATGGCTACTCTTCATTGGACACTATATTTAAAAATAAATTTGCATATCAGATTTTTGATGGCACCTTATAAAAAACATTATTATTACACATATAGAAAATTATTACTACTTTAAGACTTGTTTTCAGACTATGAATTAGTTTCATTATTTTTAGCTGATTTAGTTTTTTGAAAACATCGTACATGTGCTGTAGCAATTATCATTAACTGTGTAAATGTCCAAAGTTTAATTTGTTTGAGATTTATTTGGAAAATCTTTCCTAGATCATTAACAACATCATCATAATCAACAGAAATAATAAATATAGGCAAAAACATAAATTCACTTTAATGCCTAAATGAATTACGTTAAACACAGTAAAGAAATAATATAATGGTTACCAGTAACAAGAGAATAAAAGTCTTTATTTTTTTTGTGCTGAGGATTGATTGAAGGGGTACTCTGCCACTAAATTACACTCTCAGTGGTTTTTTTTTTTAATTTTCTATTTTCAGACACTGACTCCCTGAGTTGCAGGCTAACTTCAAACTTAAATGATACCCCTGCCTCAGCCTCGAAAATCACTGGGATTATAGGCATGCACCACCACCCCAGCTAAAAAAAAAAAAAAAAGGATTTTCGAATCAGTAAACCTGGGTGAAAAAGTCACCAAATTATTTAATATTTATATATCTCAATTTCTTCATGGGAATTATGTTAACTGTAATATTATTCAATAATATAAATAGTATATATTATTAACATACAATGTTAGGGTTAATTATTGAGATGAAATGTGTGAAACACACCCAAAACACATTGTTGTTATCATTATTATATCATAGATGGTTACACACTCCATTATAAAATGGAATATTAGAATATCTGAACAAAACTTAATTTTTATTGATAAAAGCATAATTTTTTGGAAATAGTCTTTATTCTTCTTGTATGCAATTTGTTTAAGTTTGGGAGATCAAAAAAATTAAAACATGCCTATTTAACAAAGATAGTTGTAAAACATTAGTTCTTTTTATCCCCAATTAACTCTCTTTTTAATATGCAATATTAAAAAGACTTTTTAATATTTGACACTGTTCAAACAAGTATAATTTGAATGAAAGTATTTTAGTAAGAAACAAAACCATTCTCGGATTTCCATGATGATTTTTATCACCAGAATGATGGATTCTGTGTACATGTGGTATTACCTTCTAGACTACAAGTTCATGGTCCACCATGAACTAAATAACACATTGCTCAGTATTTCCTTTCAATTCCTTGCCCTGCATTCATTCTCATGAATATTTTTTGTGATCTGAACATAAACTGAGGTCAACCATTTTTTCAAGATGTAGAGAAATTTGCCTTCAGGTTTTCATCCACCTTTGATTCATAGAAAGTCCTTCTCGAGGTGTCTCTGAAATCGAGGGTCTTTGATCCTTGGCATCACTTCTGGCTACAGTTAAGGCGCTTTCTGAACTTATCTGGCTCACATTTCCTTCTTGTTTTTTCTCCTTCTCCAAGTGGAGGCAGACAGTGAATTTCCTCTGTTTCTATTTCTCTTGACTTCCTGGTAACTTGGCTTTTCGTTCCCCCTGCTCTCTATATACTGCTTTAACCTCTTAATTTTGTGACGGTTCACAGCAGCAATAGGTTTCTTCATGACTTATAACTCAGTGGCCTGCTGGTTGAAATATTTTGGCCTAAATTATGTCAGAATTCTTTTTTTTTTTCTTTCACTTTTCTCTTTTGCGTATGCCACTGCCAGTGAAGCTCTGTCACTTCTAGTTCCAGCCTGCTATGGGTGGGAACCTTCCAATAATCATACAGCCTCCCCTCTCTCTGACCTTATTCTTCTCAGACTGACTTTTGTACAAATCCGGCAAACAATTGATAATTCGTTTGAGTTTGAGAAAATTGACAGATGATTTTTAGTTGGGGTCTTTCCTTTTTGCTTTTCTAGTTTATTTCCAAAATCAAAGAGATTTATGCTGTGAAGTTTTACACACTCTAAATTGAGTTATGTCACATTTTCCTTGGATGGAAGACTAAGTTTTCTTTTCCTGTAATTTTTTATTGGTTCTTTTAATTATACATGACAATATGATTGATTTTTACGTGATTATAAAAGCATAGAATATTATTTGTTGTAATTCAACCCTAGTCCTTTCTCTTTCCCTTCATTCCTCCCTCCCCTTGGACCCTTCCCTCTAGTCTGTTGGTCTTTCTGCTATATACTTATTGTTTTTTTCTAAATCAGTGCCTTGTAAATGTAGATGATGAGATTCACTGTACTATGTTCATGTTTACGTACACAGGAATGTTATGTCAGATTATTCCACTGTGTTTCTCTGTCCCATTCCTCCCTTCCCTTCGTTCCTTTGTCTACTCCATGGATTTTTCTTCTATTATTTTTTAAGAGCCCCTCTCCTTATTTTGGTTTAGCTTCAGCATATCAGAGAAAACATTCCTTTAACCTCTGGGGACTGGCTTACTTCACTTAGCATAAGAGTCTCCAGTTCCATTTACTATCAAATGCCATAAAGTCATTCTTCTTTATGACTGAGCAATACTCCATTGTGTATATATGCCAGATTTTTTAATCATTCATCTGTTGAAGGACACCTAGGTTGGCTCTATAGTTTGGCTACTGTGAACTGTGTTATGTAAAGATTGATGTGGATGCATTGTTGTGGTATACTGGTTTTAAATCCTGAGGAGCGGGACAGGTGGGTCAAATGATGCTTTATACAGCTTTACAGAGTTTTTTGCGCTAATTTGCAGTCCCACCAACAATGTGTGAGTGTACCTTTTGCTCCATATCCTTACCAACATTTATTGTTACTTGTTTTGTTGACAATTGCCCTTCTAACTAGAGTGAGATGAAATCTCAGTGTACTTTTAATTTGCATTTCTCTAATTGCTAGATACATTAAGCATTTTTAAATGTATCTGTTGACCATTCATATTTCTTCTTTTAAGAAGCATCTGTTTAGTTCCTTTGCCCACAAACTGAGCACCAAAAACACAAGTAACTCAATGAATGAATGGAAGATTAATCTTCTATGTGAATTCCTTCATGACGGACATGAAAGTATGGAATTTATAATGCTTTTCTAATTTTAATATCAATGAGAAAACCATTCAAATTGATCCTGCACTTATGTTACGCCTAGATGAAGATGCAACCAACTGAGGCTCTCCTAGAGCTCCTAAATTATTATTTGGATAAATTGTAGCATTATGTGACACTGATATGAAAAGCGATATCGTAGACCCCACTTTTAGTATTTTTTGTGATTATTTCACTTTTTAAAATTATTAATTAATCGAGTGTAATCTGTATTAGCCAGCTATGTGAGTGGCTGCAGGAAATTGCAGACAACAGAACATGCGCTTCTCATCAGGGGGTTATGGTCTGTTTCAGGTGGCGAACCTAATATGTCTGTGATCAAATTGTAAGACATAATATGTTTCATATTATATCAAATCTGGCAAAGTGCAAAATTGCATATAAAGCTTTCAGATAATAGAGCCAAAGAAAGTTTCTTTAGCAGAAAAAGTAGGCCACAGAATAATGAGTAGGATCTAGGGGAAGGCGGGGAACCTCAGTGAATTTGTGACTTGGGTATAATTTGGGACAGTGAACAAGCTTGAGAGAGGAGGTAGAATCCTTCCCTATTATTCCAGCTGGACTTTCAGGCTCTGCGTTTGAAGGTCTTAGGCTTTATACTCCTCAAGTACAATTATACTGTGCTTTTTGTAAGATTACTTAATATAATTATACTCTGTCTTAAAAATGTTGCATATTTTTAAACGATGTGACCCTTTCATGACTGTTAGGGAACATACGCACACACTTAATGTAACGTGATTTCTCAGATTTCTATCACACATTAGGGTACTGGTGCTATGATTATTTTGTTCTTCTGTTTAAGGTGATGCATTATCAAAATTTTTTCATTGCCTTTTATTTCCTACTAAGAATTGAACTTATTTCCATTCAGAGACTATTCTGCATTTTTAAAGAAATAATATTCTACCTAGCTTAGAAAAGATTTTTATCACAGAAGTTATTCCATCAATTTGTTAATTTATCATTATAGTGTCTAGTCCACTTTGTAACTGCACCATTAATTTTACACAAAAGTTTGTGTGGTATGAAACAGCAGACGATATAAAGTGGCTAGGTATATGAACTTAAGAGCTAGTCAACTACTTATAAGTTATGGAACATGGTAAGATTAAGTTTTCAAAAATCCAGTTAATAATTCATGTAGTCTGTTGAATGCATACTTCTAGTGCTTAGGAGAAGCGTGTGAGCTGGAATCTGTGAGTGCTTTAAGTTCAGGTGGCAGTTAAAGGAGGAGCTTGGATATGATTCCCAAGGGGGCGAGGAATGAGCATTGGTCACTACAAAACGGAAAGTTTGAGGAAAACCAAAGGAATGAGGAAAAGAATACTGAGAAGGAAGAAATAGAAGAAAGAATATGCTCTAAAATGAAGGAAATATATCAAAGAGAAGGGGACCATTAACTCACTTAAATATTCTTCAGTACAGAGGATTTAGACCATTAGATTTAACAGTGGGTGCCATGGTGTCTCGGGCAAAAATAATTTTGGTAGAATGTTGCATTCTGGTAAAAATTTAATTAGACTTAGTTCAAGACTGAACAGATCATAATGATTCTAGATAAATGCTTCAGTACATCAGAACTCTCATTTCCAGTACAAAGCAAAGCTATCCACAGCAAGTAATTACAATAGTGAAACTCTAAAATACTGTAATTAAAAATCAGAAGTGAAATCAACTTGCCTTTTCTTAGCATTGGCATTTAATATTATCGTCCAGTTTTAGCAAATATAATATGGAAAGAAAATGAAGTAACTAGCAAAATATTAGGGAAGAATATATGCATTTATTTATTTTATGATATAATTATGTACCTGAAAAACCCAAATGCTTTGGTACCTATTTTTAAAAATATAATAATACAGGTAAAATTTTTGATAAAAGATACATAAAAAATAAAGTATTTGCATTCTAGCAGTTAATATTTGCAAATGTAAATATGAATTTTATTCACATTCATTTTTTAAATTATAAGGGCTATAGAAATAGCAGTAAGATAAAAATCACAATAGGTATGGTAAAATTTTAGAAAACTAAAATTCTTCTAACACACAAAACAATAGGTCATGTTCTTGAGAGGAAAGACATACAAAAGAGTGTTCTCCAATAATTTTCCTAAAAATTATATTTAATTCAATTCCAATTTTTGCTGAAACATTTTACTTGGATAAATCTTTTTCCAGATTATGTTAAAATTATTTTCTAATAATTTTCAATACAGTTGAGAGAGCATAACAATGCTGTCTTTTCCTTGCAGGATACAATAACATATATTGTATAATAGTAGGTTATTAAAATAATCCAGTGTGATACCCTTATAATGTTTAAAAACATAAGTACATAGAAATAGTTTTCTTTATAAGTGATAATATAACTAGTAAAATAATATGAGAAAACTTAATATTTTACTTTAAAGGTAAAGGAAATGTTTGTAACCAAGTCTGGAAAAGTTGATGCTTTGAAAGTAAAAAAAAAAAAAAAAAAAAAATCATAAATAATTGGAAGGAAAAGACAAGAATATTCAGTAAAACACAAACAAAGGGAATAAAGGGTTTTACAAAAGGAATAAATCCACATAGTTAATCAATAATTAAAGCTATTTAAATACAATAGCAGTCAGGAAAACACAAATTAAAGAAACAGTTACAATTGATTTGTGCACCATTTAAAAGAAATCTAAGAGTGTTGCTAGTATAGACATGAGGGAACTAGGTATTTTTGTGAATTTCAATAAGTTACATGAAATTGTTAGAGATGAGAAATGGTTTGTTAGTATTTATTGCAATTAAAAATATAAATAATTTTGACCTCTGTTTTAAGTCAGCTTTTCATGGCTGTAACCAAAAGACCTGACAAGAACAACTTAGAGGAGTAAGAGTTTCTTTTGACTCAGACCTTTGGAGGTTTAGCCCATGATCTACCAACTCCAGAGCTCTGGAACTGAGGGAGGCCTAACACGGCTGAAGGTGGGGCAGAGGAAAGATGCTTAGCTCAAGACATCCAGCTAGCAGAGAGAGAGATGGAAGGAGGGGTCACAGAAATAACAACCCATCCAGGGCCAGTGACCCGCCTCCTCCTGCTAGACCTCACATTCTTACCACCTGGTCAGTGCACTCAAGAAAGGATGGACTGGTTAGGTCACAGCCCTCATAATCTATTCATTTTACCTCTGAATATTTTTATAGTGAAAGGAGTTTGTGGGGGACACTTTATATCATGTACATAACAATCTGTTGGTAATCTATTTTACAGAAACAAAAACTTTCAGAATTCAGCAGTTATATGGGAGTGTGTATGATAACATTATTTGTTGGAGCAAACATGGAAAACACATATTAAAAATAAAGTGATTTAGGGGCTGGAGTTGTGGCTCAGTGGTTACAGCACTTGACTGGCATGCTTGAGGACATGGGTTCAAACCCAAGCACCACGTATAAACCAAAGTGTCGGAGCAATGAAAGCCACGTGAAAACTAAATAAAATTGATTCTTTCACTCTCTCTCTTTCTCACTGTCCCTCTCTCTTTAAAAAAAAAGTAAAGTGATTTAGGACATAAGTAGAACATTCACACAATGAAATGTAATGCTATAAATTTGATTCTCTCTCACTTTTCCTCTCTCTTTAAAAAAAAGTGATGTTTACTTTGAAAAAATTAGAGGATTAAATCAGTAATGAAAATATCCTTTACAAAGAAAAAATGACTTGCAAAAATTTTAGTTAACTTGGAAATATTTCACCAAATATAGCTAAAAGAGAGGGAATAAAACCTAAATAAAAAATAAGGCAATATTTTTAAATAAAACCAACTGACAAAAACATTCTGTTTGTGTTGTATGTGTGTGTGTTTTCCTCATTAGATAAACAAAAATAATTTTAAAAGATTGTTGTTCAAACTGGTTTATAAAAAGAGCTGAGCCACTGCTCCACCCCCAGAAAATACATTTTTAAACAGCAAAATGATATTTATTTTCAAGTAATCGATATTTGAAATCTTTTATAGAGAAAATGTGTATAATAATATTTCATAATGCATTTTATATAATATGGAATTTCTGAGCAATGTTAGAGAGATACGATGTAGCAAAGCAAAAGTGGTTTCCAATCAGATGCATAACCCAGGGTAAATGCAGATTGAATAGGAGTCTTTTCACTGCAATAATTATTTGAATTTTTACTGCACTAATATTGCAACTTTCTTGAGAAAGTAGATAGACTATTTCACAAACATGCTTCATGATCAAGTTTTCTCTTTCAAGGGCTTCCAGGGTTAACATTTTTTGAACAACATAGCAGGTAGTGTGAAGAAGCCACTTCAATTACATATTAGACTTGAAGATAAATAAAAACAAGTAAACAATTAAAAGGAGACACAACTACTATCCTGTAATTTTTCCTTAGTTAAGAATTATTTTTGCATATCCACATATTTCTAAGTAATAAGAGTATTTACCAAAATCACCTGATTTTTTTAAAATTATAGCTAAGAGTGTTGTCAGCATTTTTTTCTAAAAGTCTTCTGTCAGAGAAAGTCATAAATTAATCAGAATATTTAAAATTCATTAATAATGCCATATGTTATGTCTTTGTTAAACGTTCAGTTTAAGAGGTGCTATGATATAAGATTCATATATATTATAATCTATGATTCAACATAAAATTCTAGTATGAAGAACCAGAATATTGTAAAGATAATTCAATTTTGGAAAATTGGATTAATTGATAAATGTGTTATCTTTATCATTTCAAAAATATCCTTGAATGCTATGATTTTTAATGAAATTAGGATAGTGTACATAGTGTGCATTTTAAGTGTAGTTGTACAAAAGTGAAAGCAGACTACTTGAAATTTTTAAATTTATTTTCTACACTCTGAAAAAAAAATGTATGTTTCTGGGTTAAAAGAAAAATGCAAAACTGTGATCAAAACTTCTTCAAAGCACTGCATTGAAATCATTCTAGAAAAAATAATTTTATTCGTGGATAAACCTAAAGTACTTCTACCTTATTCTGCAAAGTGCCTTTCAAAGATAATGGGGGTGAAACAAGAATCATAATATTGAAATATAAAAAGCAAGTACATGCATGCTGGTAAATTCACCTCTTGGAGATGCAATCACCCTCTCATTTGGCATTTTAGTTTCTGCTTTTCTGTCTTCAATTGTCACTGTATCTTTATATCTTGTACTGTTCTAAGGGCCCTGTGGGTGCTCTGAAAGTCATGAATAGCAGTAATAACAAAGCTAATAATATAGAAAAGATTTTTATATAGGTTAACTTTGAAAAGGAATATTGAGATTAATCAGAAATCGAATGATTTAGAATTGTGAAGCTTTCCATTTGGAACAAGAAGGAATAAAACAAGACTATAGCACTTGAGTTGTCTTAGTTAATGGTATTATGTTGAGAGGATCAAGACTGGAGAAAGCTGCTCAGGGGATGATGGCTGGCACATTTTTTTAATATAGTATATATGTTAAGAGATAACATTCAGCCCTTTATTAATAGGCCAGGTATTGACAGAAAATCCTAGAATACCCCCAAAAGAAACACACACACACACACACACACACACACACACACACTGTTGAATCTACAAGGTCTGTTCAACAGAGCATTAGAAGAGGCACTGAAGTGTCCACAACTGTGAGTATATTAAAAGCATACGCCAAGACATTTATGCTAATATGTGTTACTAATTAATGAGCATGTTGTGCATCATTATAATCTTTAAAACTGAAATAAAACCAATTTTATAACTAAGATCTTCCTCTCACCAAATATTGACCTGAGACAGTCTAGGTAGAGATGGAATAAAGGGAATCGCCAAATACAGGAAGTACTCATAGCAATAGAGATGCTTAGGATGGTGGGTTTTGGAGTTGACAAGGACATAGAAAGGGATACTATAAACATGTAAATGAAAGATCTTCCCACAAAATATGACATCGATTTTCTCCATATTTACTTTATATATTAATGATACCTTGAAATTTTTTTTATATCCGTTGTGGGTTGGATATGCGGTGTCTCCACAAAACTCCTGTGTTGAAGGGGGAATGTTTGGATATGAAATGGCTGGATTGTGAGAGCTGGAAACCTATCAGTCCACCCTAGTTTGAATGAATTGACCTGGTGGTAAGTAGGCAGGTGGGGTGTGGTTGGAGGAGGTGGGTCACTAGTGCTGGTGTGCCCTGGAATGGTGCGTGTTTCCTGGCGGCCCCAGCCCTACTTTTTGGTGTCCCGGCTGACATGAACAGAGCAGCACACCATCACCACGCCCTTCTGCCATAATGTTCTTCACTTGGCCCTAGAGCAATGAACGCAGCCTGCTGGGGAGTGACCCTCTGAAAACATGAACCAAAGTAAACTTGCCTCCTCTAAGTTATTCTTGTCAGGTACTTTGGTCACAGCCAGGAAATATAGAATTATGGAAGGAGGAATGGGGCAAATTCTCATTTTTTGAGCAAGGTCTTTTAGATTATATTTAGAAATGTGTCCACTGATTTTAATAGGACAGTTTTATGTAGTATTTCTTTAAGAAATTGGAGAAATCATCATGAAGTATTATATAAAATGCAATCCATAAGCCAAACTTTTAAATATCTTTTCATGTTTTGGTGTCTCTGTGAACTGAATAAACTCTGACTCCTAGATCTTTGGGATTTCTCCATCTGGTCTTCTGGTTAACTATACTTCTACTGTGAATTGGTCACATTTCCTAGGATTCCATTGTTCAAAGCAAGTAACACATCTGAATCCAGGGCTAAAATAGGAGACATGATGCTCTACTCCATTCCCGACACGCAGGGTGCTGCAAACTCGCTTGGGCAATACATTAGATTCAGAAAGGTCCTGCTCTGAAGCAGGACTCCATTGTGGAAGCTACTACTAACTCTTCTGTTTGTATTTAGTCTTGACCATTTGTAAAAGTCAGATGATAGAGTTAATATTTAGAATATTCTATCTTTTTCTGGCAGATTATTTCCCTTCAAAATGCAACTGTTCTTAAAAATGCAATCTAAATGTATTTCCCCTTCAAAAATATTGAACTGTTATTGAAGGAAAGAACCCCTACCTTCAAATATCTATCATGATACTGCTGCTACTCAAATGGGTGTTTTGTTATTAAACCAATTCTTACTATGTTGTCAAAAATTTAAGTTACTGACTTTCATATTTTCAATCCCTTTTTAATGGAAAATTTTATGATGAAATGGAGAGGAGTAGATAAATATGAAGAAAAAATAAAAATTTTAAAAAGATTACTATTGCAGTTACAAGCATTAATGCTGAAATTTACAAATTTCCACTAATTACACAGAATATTTGTGGCAATATTAATGATATTTTATCAATAATTATAGCAATCAACTGTATTTAAACACTGTCAACTAAAATTAAAATTACACAAGCATAGTCTATCATAAGTAATTTAGATGATGATCTTGGAGGAAAAAATGATCAATGATTGATATTCTGTAGGAATTTAAAGTCTCTGGAATTTTTATCTTCTAAAATGGATCACTGTAAGGATTTTAAAGAAGCAACTTGATACATTTCATTTGAAATAAGAAACAAGAAAAATTATTAAAAGTTTATGATAACAAGGATAACTACTAAAACTGTTATGGAGAACTATGAGTAAGAATTGAAATGATAAGCAAAAATAAATCCAAATACATGACAGAATTATGGTATTAAAATTATAGAAAAATCTGGGGCTGGAGCGGTGGCTCAGCGTTTTTGGTGCTTGCCTGGCAAGCACAAGGACCCAGGTTCAAACCCCAGCACCACGTACACAGCTAAGTTTTGGAGCAACTAAGGCCATGTGAAAATAAATAAAGTTGTTTCTCTAAAAAAATTTTAAAAATTATAGAAAAATCTACTTGAGAAGATAATAATTGTCCTAGCTAAACTGGTAAGTAGGAACTTTTTCTCTTCAAGGCATTGGTGGATTTATATATGCACCAGAAAAGATTAAGTATATTTGTATATTTATGTTCTCTGAGTCCTCTGATTTCAATCCAAATTAAATAGTGAATATTTGTTGTAGTATCTGTATATATCTTCTTGTGCTTTAGACAAACTTCTATCCTAAGAGAAATGTATCCAATATGGATGAAAAATTGTTGATAAAGGGTTATACATATCTAACAACACCTAAAATATTATGCATAATTTATTTCATAATTTATTCTTTTCTAATATAGGGTTAGTTACAGAAAGAATTCAAACAATATATTAAAGTGTTAGTTAAATAATGGGTGCCACCCCTTAAGTGAAACCGAGATGCAATTTGATTAAGAGACAAAGTTTATTTGGGCTGACGAGATGCAATTTGACAAGAGATGCAATTTGGGAGACACAAATTCAGGCAGACTGATCACGTACTCTGGGTCTTACACCTCTCAAACAAGTTTAAACACTAAAGCACGAGTAGGAAGGGAGATTATATCTGTCATTGTGAATAATTTAGATTGGTGCAAATTGGTCCAGGCTGAGTACAAAGTCATCTTGTAATTTAAGGGAGGGACTGGGCAACTTGAAGAATATAGGTACATCAGCTCTCAGTGAAAAAGAAAGGGAGGAAGGGAAGAGGAAAGTACTTGGGGAAGGAAGTAGGTTAATGGCCAGATGACCTTCACTTTCTGTAACAATGGAATGTTCTGTTCTAATACAAATTGTAGCTCTCAGCAGGTAGCCTACAGGATATTCCAAATTTGTGCCTGATGTGCTGAGAAAAGGATGTACATCTTGCATGGGGCAAAGGTATATTTTGAGGTAGATACAAAGTAGACAGGTCTCCCATGAAATTGCAGTATCCTGAGTACCCATTTTGCCTTTAGCTGTTTTAATTTATCCACATAGATAATGTCAATAGAAATTATTTAAGGCAAAATTATGGAAAGTAAAAAGAAATAACAACATAAAAAATAGTATAAAGGAATGATACAGAAAGAAAAACATTGAGGAAAATTAGAAATCTGTGAACATATAAAAACATGCAATCATGAAACAGCAATATGTACTAGATTATATGTTCATAAGCAGTTATATTTCATGTTTGGTATAATGAAATAGGAAAGATTGCAAATGCTTAAAATTACAGAAAAATTAATTATTTCCTATGCTCAAAATATTTTAAACTAATAAGGAAAAAAAAGACAAATGCACATACATACATGCATATATTCACATTAAATTAACACTATTTTAAATAAATAACTTCTACAGGTTTCATGATCAAGCATTGTTTTATAATGGTTCCATGGTGGTGATGAATTGTTTATTTATTAAGTCAACTTTTAAAATGTGTAAAACTCTTCACTCTGGAAGGTGAATTGTTTCATTCCTTACAGAAAGTTCTTTTTAATGCAACCATTAGACTGAAGTTAGGGAAATGCGTGGTTTTTGAATGCCTTGTGTAGATTTAAATATTTTATTCTATCAAATCTAAATATGCTCTACAATATGGAACTTTAGACACCTCAGCTCCACTTTGACAGCACAACATAGGAATTATCATGCTGTGTAACTGTGGGACACTCAGTAAATCTATGACCATTTAATAGAAGAAAGAAAGCAAAGAATAAGCAAGCCCAAAAATATTTGTATTAGTAAAACCTAAGTAATCTTTTAAAAATGCATTTGTGTGAGAATTAGTTAGATAAATTAAAAGAGATTGATTTTAAATAAATCTTAAAATTCAAACTAATAAGTTGGAAATAGTATTATATATATTTTTTTCATGTAATAAAATGGATAAATT